>JBBPUN010000552.1:0-11646 GCA_038094715.1 Heimioporus punctisporus | reverse complement strand
TAAAACAGATCAGAGCAGAATAGGCCATTGGTAGACTGTAAAACATCCAAAGGATACAGTATAATGTTCTATAGAATAAAGAGCTCTTATCTGAACAACTGTCAAAGCAAAACAGTACAGTATAGAATGATTCTAGATCAATGTGAAACACAGAATGATCCAGACTCTGATCAGGTGATCAGGAAAGCAAATATGCTTAGTTTAAGTCATATTCTCAACACTCCTCCTTGCTGTTCAATTTGGAAATGAAGAAAGTGTAAGTATTTTATGTTTATTTAAGAACTTGGTTTTACCCAGATTCTTTGTGAAGATGTCTGCAAATTGCAAGTTTGTCTGAACATAGTAAAGTGTGATTTCACCATATTTAATAGCTTTACAAATATAATGCTCTGGAATGCGAACATGTTTTGTTCTTCCTTCTTGAGCAGGATTAGAAGCAAAAAAGATGGCTCCTTGATTGTCAACATTCAAGGGAATTGCACCTAATGGAAACTTTAGTTCTCCAAAGAGATTTTGTATCCATTGTAGTTGTTTAGCACATTCTGTCATACCAACATATTCTGCTTCAGTAGAAGATAGACATACACATTTCTGTCTTCTAGAAAGCCATGAAACTATACCATTTGCAAGAAACACTGCATAACCAGTAGTTGAGTGAGATATTTCAATATCTCCTGCCAAATCAGTGTCAGGATAAGCGATTAAACCATTTAAATCGCCTGTCCCTTTGTATGTGATGCAGAGTTTAGATGAATGTGATAAATAGCAAACTATGTGTATTGCCTTCTGCAAATGTTCTTCTGATGGATTGGCAGAGAACTGGGACATCTTGATCACTGAAAAAGCGATATCTGGTCTAGTTCCAAGCATAATGTATAGCAAGGATCCAATGACAGATTGATAGTGACTTCTAAGTGAGGCAGATGCTTCACTTTTGCTTGGTTTGGGATTATACCCAGTGGAAAGAGGAACTGAAGTTTCCTTCGAGTTCTCTTGACCAAATCTCTTGATAACTTTATCAGCATATTTGATTTGATCAAGGATAAGAGTACACTTTCTATGATCTCTTGTAATCTTTATGCCAAGATACTCTTTGGCTTCTTCTGAATCTCTGGATTTCCAGGTTTTTATGAACAGCTTTTTAAAAGCAAGTAGTTGCATTCTATTGCTTCCAATAAAGAGCACATCATCCACATACATGACAATTATGAAAGTGTCCTTTCCTTTAAATCTGATATAAACACCTGAATCAGAATAAAAGCATTTGAATCCCATTTTAATGAGACTTTGATTAAGTTGCTTGTTCCATTGCAAAGCAGCTTGTTTAAGGCCATAGATAGCCTTGTTGAGTCGACAGACTTTAGATTCCTGGCCTTTGACTTCAAAACCTTCTGGTTGAACTATATACAGTTCTTCATTCAGGTTTCCAAATAGGAACACTGTTTTGACATCTAGTGCCTCAATTTCCCAATCATTGAGAGCAGCTAGTGAAAGAATGAGTCTAACAGTCTCAAAATGAGCAACTGGAGAGAAGGTTTCTTCATAGTCTATTCCAAACACCTGGGCAAAGCCTTTGGCTACAAATTGAGCTTTAACTTGATCTCCAGAGAAAATGGCAAACATCCATCTTCCTTTAATGGGTTGACATCCTTTTGGAAGATCAACTAGATCCCATACTTTTCTGTTATGTAAAGACTTAATTTCATCTTTACAGGCATCATACCAGTTCTTTTGTTGGTTTTCTGGTAGTTTCTTTATATCCCTGTATTGTTTTGGTACAATACAATCTCCTGTTTCAATTGCAATGGAAAAATGGTGTTTTATCCATTTATTAGACATCATGTCATCATAATCCATTATCTCTCCTTTGGAGGAGATGATTCTGAACCAAGAGCTGGACCATCCAGTTGGTTACCTCCCATCAGAAATCCTTGAGAATACCTCACCTATCACAAACAATCCACTCATCAGCATCATCCTGAGATATACAGACACTCTGCTAGAAATCCACATCCTAGGATTTTACCTGACAATGCACATGGTGAAAGACCTGTCATTGACATAGAGTGAGACATCAATAGAGGATGAGATATACTTCAGGAGGAGCAACCAATGGATACAGCTCCTGATCCTCCATCTGAAACATGGTAATGGTTCAGCAAGCTCATCTTCTGATTCTGATGAATCAGGAAGCATAGATCACTTATGTTGATGTCTATCTTCAAGAGCACTTTGATGTCCAGTATCTGATTCATTTCTGACCTTACTTGAACACATTGGTGATGGTATGGAAGGCTTTTGATGTGAAGATGATCCAGGAGTAGATGGTGATTGATTGGGATTAAAGAATGAATGATGTGAATCAGAAGTATCTGATGTGTGTTCAACATCATCAGGTGGATCTGCAATGTGGAGATCATTCCTTGGTATAGGAAATAAAACAATAACATCTCTATGATGAGGTTCCAGATTCTCTTCATGAGAGGTTGTTTCTTCATCATTAGTTTGTTTGCTTTGTATTGGAATTGGGGCAGGTCTGTCACCTTGATTTTTGGAACAATATGGCAAGGTATTCTCATCAAAAGTAGCATTAGTAGCAATGAATACTCTGTGCTTCTGTTTAGACCAAAAGTGCCATGCTTTGCTATTTGGTTCATAGCTGATGAATATCATCTCTTCTGACTTGGGAGACAGTTTGTCTGGCCTAGCTTCTGGAGAGATGAAAATGTAGGCTCTGCATCCAAAAACTCAAAAATAACTTGCATCAGGTTTGTCTCCATTTTGTTTAAAAACTTCAATGGGTGTTTTCCATTGTAATCACCTCATGGGTTGTCTATTGTATAAGTGTAAAGCAGTCTCCACAGCATTTTGCCAGAATGCTTTGGGAAGGCAGGCATGATGGTGTATTGCTTCTGTCTTTTCTAATATGGTCCTGTTAAAGCGTTCTGCACAACCATTTTGTTGTGGTGTGTGAGGAGTAGAGATTTGATGGGTGATTCCTCTTTGTGTGAGGAGCATTTGGAACACTTTTCCCATAAATTCATCTCCTTGATCAGAACACAAAGAGGCTAAAGTGTGACCAGTAAAGGTCTCAGCCCAGGAAATCATGTTCTGAAAGTGACCAGCACAATCTGCTTTAGTGTGCAAAAATGCCAATAAGGCATACCCAGAGTAATCATCAAGGAAAGTTAGAATGAACTTAGAGTGAGATCTAGGTTCAACAGGCATAGGACCAATCAGGTTAGTATGCACAAGAGCAAGTGGCCAAATAGCACACTTAACAGAGTCTTTAGAGGACCTGTCAGGCATCTTTCCCAAAGCACAACCTTTACATGGTGAAGAAACACCAGGAAGCAAAGGGAAAGTGGATGGTAAACCAGTTAAATGCACAAAAGCATGTCTAAGGGCATTCTTGGATGGATGTCCAAAGCGATCATGTCACAATTGATAAGAAGAAGAATCTGCCAAAGAGGAAACAATCATCTCAACTGGAGTGATCATTTGAGACCAAAATCAGTGAAGATTGTTAGACTTGGATAAGGCAGTGGCCTGTATCACAAGTTGTCCACTTTTGTTCCAGATTTTTGAGCCAGAAGCTGTAATATTACAGCGAAAGCCTTTGTTTGTTAAAGAAGGAACTGAAAGGAGTCTATGGGTTGCTTCTGGGGCATACCATACATTTTCAAGGATGAGATGATTGGGAAGTCCATATTGTTTAATAATGATGGTTCCAGGACCATGCATATGAACCTTACTGCCATTTGCAACAGAGGCAGTGTGTTGTTGATCACCTAGATGTGCAAAGTCATCAAGAAAAGGTGATAAGTGATCAGTACAACCACTATCAATCATCCAGTGATTTTGGTAAAAAGAAAGTGTAGATGTAGGCTTAGAGTGGATGGTATTCACACTCAAGTAAGCATCAAAAAAGGTAGCATTGCCAAACCAGTCTCCATCATTCCAGTCTATATCTGGGGGTACATGCACAGAACTGTCTAAGTCTCCATAATATGGGTTTTGCGTAATGGAAGGACCTAGTCTTTCATCTAATTGATGAAGCAAATTGCTTGTTCTATCAGAAACAAGCCCTCCCAAGGAAAAAGTTACTTTAGAGTGTCTTCCTTTCTTTTTCTGCCTCTTGGGAGTTTCTGCAGTAACTTCTGAGGTATTAGAAGGAACTGCAGTGCTGAAAGGACTTGGCACCTTCTGGTTTGGATGTAGATTCATTGTCATCAATAATGACAGTATCTTCATCCTCAAATCCACCAGGAATGGTACAGTGACTCCCAAAACTGTTTCAATGCCTAACCTCAATCCAGTGCATGAAGCGCACTGCAACCACTCGTGGGAATGTCACTTAGCATTGGTGAGACAAACAATAGTACACACTCTGAGCTACAAATCGGTATCTTAGTCATATAATTTGGATCATGGGAAGCAAAGGTATGGACAATTTAAAATGGTAACTCCATTGGAACAGTTTTATCACTTTTAATATAAACAATGTGATTATAAGAAAACAAGTAGATATTTATTGTTATTTTGTACTAAAAACAAAGATATACAAATAAATATACTGTCTGAGTTTAAAAATATTTCCACACTTCTTAACTTTCAACCACCACTATCATGTGATCTCTCTCTGTTACTCAAAAGAACACTATTCTTTCTCAACTTGATGCTGGCCATTCCATCCACTCTATTGCTTCAAGTACAGGCCTTGGCATTGCTACCATCTCTAGGCTTTGTTCCAAGGAGTGTTCTAACCTTCAGAAGTCCACTGGAGGGTGTCCATCAAAGCTTTCCCCTGTCAATATTTGCCATGCTGTTCATCTCATCTCTAGTAATAAGGCAGAGAATGCTGTTCAGATCACTAAAGCTTTGTCTACCATCACCAATCAACCTCTCCATCCTAATACTGTTCGCCATCACTTGAAAAAGATTGGTATGAAAGCTGTAGCCAAGTCTAAACACCCTCTACTCTCTGCCAAACATTGCAAGACTAGGTTAGACTTTGCTTATGCTCATAAAGACTGGACTATGGAGGATTGGAAGCAGGTGATATGGTCTGATGAGACTAAAATTAATTGCCTTGGGTCAGATGGTTGCAAATGGGCATGGAAAAAGTCAGGGGAAAGGCTTAGTGACAGGTTGGTTTCTGGGACTCTGAAGTTTGGGGGAGGATCTTTGATGCTATGGGGCTGTATGGGTTGGAATGGAGTTGGTTATGCAACCAAAATTGATGGTAGGATGGATGATAATCTTTACCTTCAAATTTGAAGGATGAACTCCAGAATTCCCTGGAGTTCTATGATCTAAATCCTCCTGATGTCATTTTTCAGCAAGACAATGACTCTAAGCATATTTGCAAGAAGGTCAAGAAGTGGCTGGAAGAACAGGAATTTGAAACCATGATATGGCCTGCACAATCTCCTGACCTCAATCCCATAGAACATATCTGGCTTTACCTCAAGAGGAGACTAGCAGACTATGAAGAGCCTCCTAAGGGAATAGAGGAATTATGAAGAAGAACTCAGGAGGAATGGAATAAAATATCAGCTGAGGTGTGTCAGACATTGATTGGGAGCATGCCTAGGAGGAAAGTGACAAAACTGTTCCAATGTAGTTACTATTTTAAATTGTTCATATCTTTGCTTTCCATGACCCAAATCATATGACTAAGATACTGATTTGTAGCTCAGTGTGTGTACTATTGTTTGTCTCACCAATGCTAAGCGAAATTCCCATGAGTGGTTGCAGTGCACTTTGCACACTGGATTGGGGTTAGGCATTGGAACAGTTTTGGGAGTCACTGTAGATGTGTTGAAAATATAACTTCATTATATTCACCTAATTGATTATCTTATCAATTAGAGATGTCCAGATAACATGATCTAATCTAATCATATTCTAGATTCTTGTCACATAACATATTCCATGACATTCCATATCATTCTATGACAGGTGACAAGATGAAACATAGTCTGGAACATTCCTAAAGGTTCCATAACAGTTGTCAAGATGAAACGACATCTGACATATGTTTCATATGTCTTCTGGAAGTCCTATCAATAACACTGACACATGTCTAGAACGTTTCAGATATGAAACTTCTTCCTACTGGATGATAAGACATTTCATATTCATATTTCATATTCATCTTATCATCATGACTCATTTTCTCTTATCATTTGAAATAAGATGAAACATCTTTATAATCATTTCAAATAATACTTATCTACCAATCATGTATCTGTTACATATTTCAGGATAGAGTTCAATCTTCTCTACAATCCTGTAATAGATAGTATAAGAGAGCAACCACTCTCTGGTTTGCTCTCTATCCTTTAATCCACTTTTCCATCCTTACCACAAGGATCCCTTGGTCTAAACCACTACTCTCCCACTCCCAGTGAGCAACTCCCACTGAGACTTCCATTCTTTATTGCTTGGTTGTTCTTCCTTGTGTCACTCTGCATCCTTTGAAGCCTAGCAACTTCAAAAAGATGGACCAGCTTGATTGGCCATGTTCATGTTCATACCATTATCTGTGGTGTCAGATGAGGGTAATTCCCAAGAATTGAACACTTCTGTGTTACCATTATAACCATCTAGGTTGTAATCTGCTGAATAGGTATATCCAGCAAGATCTGCCTCAACTCTGCCTTGTAAGGCAGAATTGGATTGTTTAGCAGCTTGTTGTGCAGTGGCTGAGAAGTGGTCATCATAAATCTGTTGAATCTCATGAAAGTGATCATAATCATTACCCCAATCTGTGTTAGCAGTGGTGAAAATGTAAAGTGTCCTTGTTGCACAGAAGGAGCTTCATTTGAAGCCTGCTGGTTGCTATTCCAGCAATTCTGCTGGGGTGGTCCCCTGCAAATAACAGCAGTTCTGTTGCTTTGGTGAGCAACAGGTTGATGATCAAAGGCATTGATTTGAGCAGAGAGTGGTCTTCTTGTGGAAGCCAGCTCCATTTCAGAATTGATTCATCTTACAATGAGATCAACCTTGAAATCTGCCTCAGATATTGTCTGGGTAAGCATAGAAGAAAAGGAATGATAGGAAGGTGGTGTTATGAATCCTAGACTCCCACACTATTTTTCCCTCATTTTTCCCTATTTTATTTCACTCACTTTCACTCGTTTCAGACCTTGTCTTGTACTCGCTCAAGTATGGTCATGTGACTGGTCACATAACACATCACATGATGCAGGTCTAGACCATATGTCACACATTGGTTACCTTGCACAGCTTCTACTTCTGCTCTTCATTTCTGTCCTGTGCAAGGCTATGCAAAGGCTAGACACCTCATGCATTTCATTTCCATTCTTCTTATACTATTCATCCACACAGCCTTCCTTTATCATCCAATGGCATTAATACCTCATGACTTGCTACGACTCATCATGACTCCTAGGCACTGCCATGCACTGCCTACATGCCTCAAGGCTATTATCTTTCATTTCTGCTGCTGTGCAGTACAGCCATGATATAGCCTCACCATAGCCTTCTTATCTATGACTTAGCATGACTCCTAATGACTCATATGGATTACCATATTTAGACATTAGATATCAAACATGTACAAACAGTAGAATAGTATATAAGAGCAGTGCCAATAGCCAGACTCCCTAGTCTTGTTATTGTTGCCCTTCCCTCTCATACCACTGTGTGGTACTGATATTGCTATTCCACAGGATTGTCCATAAGGCTAGTACCCTTGTGACATGACTGATAGACTCCCTCCTCAGGCTATGCGTGTAGCTTGTTGGTTGTATAGGTTTACTCACTTGCAGTTCTCTTCCAAATCAAATCTGGCAAGTTCACAACAGGTGGCAGTTTGGTCAAAAGAAACATCGCTTTGAAGAATTCTGGTAAATTAAGGCCAGCTGCAAGCATATCATCAAAACAAGTGATGATTGCTGTTATATCTCACTGAGCAGAGTGTTCTCGGATTGTTAATCTGAATGCATGGTAGAAAGAGGACCATTGTCCAGCAAGTCCTCGACTGCCAAACAAAAGATCCATCTTATCTAAAAACACTTTAGCAGCAGATGGTTTAGATGTGATGGTGTTGGGAATGTACTTATAATTGCATTGTTTAGCAAGTGTATCACTTGTAGTGTTGGCAATAATGCCAGCAATGTGAAGATAAATAGTTTCCCATTTGTTCTGCTCTGTGGTATCCTTACACTTATCAAAAGTGTAGGATTCATTGATCCAGTTCCAGAGCGATTGAGAGCAAAGATAGCCTTGAAGACGAGATCTACAGATAGAGTAGTTGGTTATACCAACAAGGATGGGAATGTAACCAATCATGATTTGATCAGCCTTGAAATCAGTGAGGACTGAGATGGTTGCCATTGTTAATTTATGAAGAGGTAAAGATCTGCAAATCCAAAATCAGAGAATAGTTCATCATAGATGAGACTAATAGGTGAAAATATGGTAGGGGTACTTCTCTACAAGTTTCCTTGGGGTGATCCTAGTGCATGTCCTGTGTTTTGAGATCCTTTCTTGGAGAGCCAGATCCTGAATTGCCTCTGTTTCTTTGAAACAGTGTTTTGCTGTTTGGCCCAGTGCTTTTGCCTCTCTTCTTTTACAGAAGAGGAAATAGTGAAATCTATGTACCAAAGATCTTGCCATGTAGCAGAGATGGGCAAATATGCATGTGTTTCAAAGGGAATAAAGAATAACCATTGGAAATGATGTGAATTCTTTATTTTTATCTCTAGATCTGGTAGATCTAGGAAAGGGTTGCTATGAAAGTATGGAAATGCCAAAAATGGCAAATTAATCCAATAATTGAGATTGACAAATAAAATTGGAGTGTCATTTCTGTCCATTTGAAACACATATGAACATCTATGGCAAGAAGAATCTAAATAGTTGTAATAAGTATAAGGAATGGGCTAAACACAGTGTACAGGTGTTTCAAGAAGTGAAAAATGAGACGAATTACAAATCTTTGCAAAATCTATGTTTGAGATCAGCTTTGATCACAGCTCTTCTTCTTGATACTTCAGTATATCCAAGAAGAGTGTTGTAGATGATTCCTGCATCTAACCAAGGGTTAGTGCACTGTAAATGAAGGAATTGTTGTTGAAGCTCATAGAGCCTTGGCTGCTTTAGCTGGAAGTCCATTCGCATATCCTTGTCAAAGAATTGGTTCCACATCCTCACATCTGCACCTCTGTAGACATCTGCTTCCCTCCAAGTGTCCAAGTCATCCCATCCCCATTGCTGTGCTCTCCAGTTACCATGATAGATGTGGTAATTGGGCTTGTGAGCTTGAATCAAGCACAAAGTATGATAAGTGAGGGTAAAGTATTAGATAGGGAAGATTTTGTAGCCTTGACCATGTACCACAAATGATTGGCATGCTTCATTTGAAGTGCAAGGAAAAGCTCAGCCTGCACCTTCATAAGCCTGTGCCAAAGGCTCCTTGAGATAGCAAAGAGAGTTGATAGTGTAGGGGGCAAAAGATTCAACCTGTTGGATAGAGAAAGGGAAGACAATCCTTGTAGAGCACATAATGATGAAATACTCAGTCAGAGGATCCTGGTGAAGTTGCAGGAAGATAGGTAATTCCTTCAATATGAAAACATTGGGTTTGAACTCTATTAGGCTCTTCCAAGGGTAGTTAACCCTCATTGAAAGGGAGTCTTGAAAAGTAGCTAGGTGGTGGAGTATTTTGACTGCTCCTTGATGTACCACCTGCATCTCCACCATTAGCTGATGGGCTGTCCTCAGGTCGAAGTAGCTCAGCTCCTTGTGAGCTTCCTTGCAAAGAGTTGTGGTGTGGAATTGAATCTGGTTGTAGGCAAAGATGTCTAGATCATCAAGATGTAAGTCCCAAATGATGGACAGAGCCTGAAAGGGGTCCATTAGGACCATTTGCTCTTCTGGGTCTTCCTCACTCTTGGAAGGAGGTCCTTCCAGATACTGCTGTAGAGATGGCAGCAGTTCATTGTATACCTGGTTCTGTACCACTAGAAACATGTGAGGGCAGTAGATATCCTCCTCTTATTGGTAGAGTGTTTGGAAGATGTTGGCCATTGGAATCAGATGAAGAGTGGTGTGGAGAGTGAGTTGGAGGTGTATGGGGTTGTTGGGAGCGATAATAGTGAACTTGGGAGCTAAAGGCTCTTGCAGAATGCTGCAGACCAAAAGGAGCTGTTTGAAATGTGTTTAGAGTGTTATTGCCTCCAGATGTTTCAGATCTGGGTTGTTGTGTTTCAAATCTGTTACTGATGGTTTCAGTTTGCATAAATGGTCTATCAAGGTGTTCCTGAAGTGGAATTTCAGCACCTTGATGAATAATGTTGTGTCCACAGTGATAGTGGACTTGTGATTGCTCTAAAGCACCTCCACAAGTAGGACAAGGGATCTTGAATGGAACTCCTGGAGTAACAGTGCGATTACTGTCACTTGTGAGTGAAATGGACACTTCTAGGGTGCACTGCTCACAATGTATGCAGATCTCTGGTTGGTAACCAGGGGCTTCTCTGAAACTTCTCTGGTGAGATAGTATTTTAGGATTGGGTGGAAATAGTGGTCTCCAGGAAATGGGATGTATAGGATGAGGATTGTGAAGGATTCCTCTTTGAAAGCGAGCAGGATGTGAAGCAGATGAATCAAGGTGATTTGGAGTGTTGGTACTAACCTCTTGGTTATTTAATTGAGCTGTAGACTGAATAACCAAGGAATAAGTATGTGTACCATCATTCCAATCGAAATAAACAGTAAAAGTGTTCAGAATGCATCTGAACAACAAGTAGCCTTGATTCATGGCATAGAATGTCACAAATTCTCTTTTGAGAACAGGAGTGTGCCTTTCAATAACAGTGTAAATTAGGCCAATAGCAGCCATTAGGCCTATGAGGCTTGTTGCAAACCATGAAGCTCCTCATGAGACTGTGGGAGGCATCTTTGTGCACAAAATGATGAACTCCACTTGTCTAAGTGGGGCTCATAACCTAAAGAAGCAATAAGCTTCTCTGGGTGCAGAGTGGACACAAGGAAGAAGAAGATAATGAAGCTTCTCTCAGTTGGAATGACTCACTGGGATTTGGAGCTAATGGAGTGCAAATCAAGGGCTTCTTTGAAGCAGAGAAGGGATGAAAGTTCCTTAGTATTAAAGCATATACAGGACAGTCTTTTATACCCTACAAGAGTCCTGTTAAAGCACAGAATGAATATAAAACAGATCATAGTGGAATAGGCCATTGGTAGACTGTAAAACATCCAAAGGATACAGTATAATGTTCTATAGAATAAAGAGCTCTTATCTGAACAACTGTCAAAGTGAAACAGTGCAGTATAGAACGATTCTAGATCAATGTGAAACACAGAATGATCCGGACTCTGATCAGGTGATCAGGAAAGTGAATATGCTTAGTTTAAGTCATATTCTCAACAAGTCTCTATCAAAAGTGAGTTGATGGAGTTCTCCTACAAGTTGCCCCACACACTCCAGTAGATATGCAAAGTTGATGGATATTACAGGCCATCCATATTGTGCAGCTCTATCCAGATGCCTATCCTTTGCTTTCTCCATTTGGATACTGTGACAGATATTGAGTCCCATCCTACAGTGAGGTGCAAAACTATTGCAATGTCTAACCCCAAACCAGGGCACAA
>JBBPUN010000551.1:0-11667 GCA_038094715.1 Heimioporus punctisporus | reverse complement strand
CTCAAAAAGACACCGTTGACACCTCCCTGGACAACTCCTCCTCCATCCTCCCCAATCCTCAGATTATTCATGCTCTAGACCTCGCTCTTATGGACCAAATCCACTCCTCCTCCTCTTCCGACCCTCTCGTCCTCCATGCACTTGAATCACTTCAGAATGACACCCTCCTCTTCCCTCGCTCTTCCCTAAATGATTGGTCCTTCAATAATGGCCACCTCTTCTTCCACAACCGCATGTTTGTTCCTCCCTCCTCCTGCTCTCCTCTTCTTCATGCTCTTCATTCCTCTCCCACTACGGGTCACATGGGCTTCTTCTGCACCAAGGCACTCCTGGAACAGGACTTCTGGTGACCTGGCCTCAGCACTTTTGTTAAGAACTTCATTGCTGGCTGTGCTCTCTGTCAACAATCCAAGGTCAACATCCATCCCACCACACCTCCCCTCACCCCCATTCCCTCCTCTACCTCTCTCCCCTTTTGCCAGCTCTCTATGGACCTCATTACGAACCTCCCTCCCTCCTCTGGCTTCAATTCTCTTCTGGTCGTGGTCGACTATGGCCTTACAAAGAGGGTAATTCTCATCCCTTGTATCAAAACCATTGACGCAGCTGGAGTAGCCCTCCTCTTCTTCAACCACGTCTTCAAACGATTTGGACTTCATGATTCCATCATCTCTGATAGAGGTCCACAGTTCGCCTCTGCATTTGCCCTGGAACTCACACGATTACTCCAGTACGACATTCGCCTCTCCACTGCTTATCACCCTCAGACTGATGACCAAACCGAACGTGTTAACCAAGAAATTGAAGCATATCTTCGCATCTTCTGCAGCAACCAACCCAACACCTGGTCTTCTTTCATCTCCTCAGCCGAATTCCACCACAATTCCTCCCCACACTCGTCCACCAAATCCTCTCCCTTCTCACTTATGCTTGGCTATGAACCTTGCGCCTATCCTCCATTAGGAAAAACTTTCCTTCCCGCCCTCTCTGATTGATTATCCCACCTAGAAGAGTCTAGAAAGGAAGCTCTTGCAGCCCATGACTCAGCAAGACACCTTATGATGTGCCACACCACCCAAAAGTTCTCTCCCTGGAAAGTTGGGGATAAAGTCTGGTTGGAAGCCACCAATCTATGCATCCCCTTCCCCTCTAAGAAACTAGCACCCAAACGCCTGGGACCTTTTGAAATTACGCAGGTATTATCCCCACTTACATACCACCTTAGACTCCCTCCTTCCTGGAAGATACATGATGTCTTCCACACCATTCTCTTATCCTCACATTGCCTCACTAAAGTCCATAGCCCCTCCTTTCCTACTCCACCTCCTGATATCATAGATGGTGAAGAAGAGTATGAAGTTGATGGTATCCTTGCCCACAAGGGCTCCCCTGGCTGCTATCAGTACCTGACTGCATGGAAAGGTTACTCCGCATCAGAAAACACTTGGGAATCCGAAAGTAATCTCCATCATGCCTCTTCCATTCTTAGAACTTATAAAAAAGCTCATTCTCTCTGATAAATTTATGACTTTAGCCCTTCTCACTGTTATCACCCTCCCCACTACCATCCTCCTTATTTTCTACTTAGTCCTCCACTATGTTCTCTAACCGTTCTGATTCATCTTCGTCTTCTTTCTTCTCATCTTTGCACACTCACCCAGTTCAACCAATCTTCCTCCCCGCTTCAGCCATCAATACCCTCTATGTGAGTATCCTAGCCACCCCCAACCTCGTCCACTCTCTTGAGGCTGACCCATTATATGAAGAAGATGAGATCTCGCAAGAACTAGTATGCCTCTTCTTCAATATTTCTAAAGTTCAATCATACCATTTTCAATCCGCCCCTTCTGATTTACCTGCTGAATTTGGTCTCCCTCTTTGTCTTTTGATTAATCATCTCCCTGACCACATCCTCTCTCTTCTACATATGCAAGGTTTTCACATCTTCGTCACACGTCTCGATCCTACTCTCTTATATCCCACTTTTCATCATATTTTCCTCTCTTTACCTTCTGATGCTCATAATCACTACCTCGTTTCTTTGGACTCTATTTCTCTTTCACCTCACCCCCTACCAGTACTACCCCCATCTTTGTCCCCTCCTTCTCTCCTCTTGCATATCAATTCTCCTCCCATCGCTCCACCATCTCAATCATTGCCCTCTCCACACTCTGATAACTATCGATTAGACCCTGCCATCATCACCCAAAATAGAGAACTCGTCCAATATATTCACCTCCCTGACAGGTCAAGAGTACTCTCCTCCACAGTCCAGACAATCCAATCCCCTCTTATCCAACAACCTGCTACAGCCTCGACTTGCTGCTACCACTGCCACTTACTTGGTCATTATCGAGACAATTGTCCAGGATATTGATACCCTTCCTGTCATGCCCTCGCCCCTGGCCATTCCCCTCGAGGTGTTACGTTTTTCTTTCTTTCTCCTTCTATTCTCATCTTATCTTATCTCCGTCCCTCCTACAACATCGTCTTTGACATGCCACTTTATTCTTTCGAATACATTCATCTGTTAGTCTTTGTTGGCTGCCCCCATATTACAATTCTTCTCACTTAGTCATTTCCCTTCTGTCTTGATCCACTTTCGTTTCCATGGACAGCCTCCTTCACAGCATAGTCTATCATCTATGCTTAGTATTCCCTTTCCATCCCCTTCCATGGGATTCTATGCTTATGCATCGCTTCCCTTATATACCTGCTACTTGTATTGTAGTTCCTCATTCTCGATCTACGCAATCTAGCGTTGCTCTTGAGTCCTCCCTAGTCCCCTAAGTCCCTAAGCACTCTTTCCGCTTTCTCTAAAAGCATATAGTCTCACTGACCGTTCCTCTAAACGTATAGATATCTCCTCCAGGCTGAGTCGTACCTCTTCGTGAGTGTCCTGCCTCGGAGTAAGTCCTAGTCGATCCCTCAAGAGACACTTCGTGTAACAAAAGATCGAGAATCTCTTTCGTCCCTCCTATCTAGGAGAAGGACCCACCCCAGACAACATATCTTGCCTTCGCATCCCAGAGTCCTCTGATGAGGAAACACCCACAGCACCCTCTGGCCCTCGCATCCAAGAACCCCTCCTAGCCCCAACCCCCAGACGTCGCAGAATCCTCAGCTCCCAGTACTACAGCAACCCCACAGCACCCACCCCAGCCCCAGCAACCCTAGCTCCACCATCCATCATCCCAGCCATCCTCCCCACACCAGCAACCACTCCCCCTGCCAAAATGACTGAACTCAAAGCTGTCCTTCCCACAGACTTCTCTGGAGAACCCTCTGATGCTGTCCGATGGATCAAGGCCATGAAGGCCTACTTCTCCATCAACTCGTCGCTTTATAACAGCGATCAAACAAAGATCATGACCACCCTGAACAAGATGAGTAAGGAACGAGGAATATCCTTCTCAGAAATGTGGTACAATCGCCTTAACGACAGAACCATTGCTAACTCGGAGAAAACCTTCGACAAATTCATTGCAAACTTTGAGTCCACCTTCTACCCCTTTGACACAGAAGCCACAGCACGTCATGAACTTGCCCGCCTCACTCAGAAATCCACCAAATGACCAGATGGAGAAAACGACGATGGTTTCCAAAAGTACATCACCGACTTCCAAAACCTCGCCACCAAAGCCAAGATCTCCAACCAGACCACCCTCATCGACCAATTCTCTTTGGGGTTAGACCAACAACTGACAACCATGATCCTCTCCATGTCCTCCCTCCCCACCACGCTAAATGACTGGATCGATAAAGCAAAGACGTTCCACGCTCAGAAAGCTTGCATCACAGCTTTTCACAAAGGACACAGGATCTCCTCCTCCTTCGCCAGTTGCTCTTCAGCCCCAGACCCCAACGCTATGGAGGTAGACGCAGTTCATCTCTCCAAACTCACCCCTACAGAACAGGCCAGATGCTTCAAAGAAGGCCTCTGCCTTAGGTGCCGCAAAAAGGGATACAATGCTCAACAATGCTGCACATTTACATCCGCTGCTCCCAACCCTTGACCCACCACCTCCACCAACCCCTTTAGAAACACCCAACAAATTCAATCAACCAACACCTCTGTCGCTCCCCCTCCCCCAGCCAAACCAACCTCCGTCCTTGACATCTACATAAACAACCTTCAAACTGCTGGAAAAGACAAAGGAGAAATCCTTCAAACCCTCAAACTCTGCTTCAAAAACACCCCCAAGGAAGAACCCTCGTCAGATTTTCAATAAGGGAAGAAGTAGCGACGTCTCCTTCCCTCTCTCTAGATATCTCTGCTGTACTTGTAGGATTAGCAAATGAATGAACCATGTGTCTCCCAGTTCAATTGCAAGCAGGATCTCAAAGCGTTGACACCACTGCTCTCATCAATTGTGGAGCCACAAACAACTTCATTGATTCCTCTCTCGTCCCATCTCTCAGATCTGGAATTCGCAAACTCCCCCAACCACTCACTGCTTATAATGTCAACAGAACCCAAAACCATCAAGGAACCATCAAATAGACTATTTTGGCCAATGTCATCTTTTCCGATTCATCAAACAAAGAAACATTCTTCGTAACTTCTCTTGGATCCCCTCACATCATCCTCGGCATGACTTGGCTAAAGAAACAAAACCCTCGCATCGATTGGACAGCCAACACCCTCTCCCTTCAGGACGCTGTGGTACCTCTTCATGAGAGTCTGCCCTGGAAAGAGGAAGAGGCTGATTCTTATCTGCAACATCTTGGAAAAATTACCCTCTCTACCCAACTGGCTCAACAGGAGAAACTCCCAGAACAAGACGTCCCCCCCTGATGTAAAAAATTCACTAATGTATTCTCTGAAAAGACATTCAATATTCTATCCCCTCATCACCCCTTCGATCATACCATCGACCTTAAACCCTCCTTCATTCCAAAGATCGCCAAAGTATACCCTCTCAACCCAGCAGAACAAGAAGCCTGTCGTCTATTTGTTGAAGAAAACCTCAAGACAGGTCATATCGTCCCTTCCAAATCCCCCCAAGCCTCTCCCTTCTTTTTTGTACCAAAAAAAGATGGCACCCTTCATCCATGTCAAGATTATCGATACCTCAACTCCCACACCATCAGAAATGCATACCCCCTCCCTCTCATCACTGATGATATGAAGGACTCCACCCTCTTTACTAAACTAGACATTCACTGGGGTTACAACAACATCAGACTACGTGAAGAAGACCAATGGAAAGCGGCTTTCATCACTCCTCTTGGACTTTTTGAACCTACGGTTATGTTCTTTGGTTTCAACAACGCCCCCCCCACTTTCCAAACCTTCATGAACCATGCCTTCGCTGATATGATCGCAGAACGCTGGCTAAAGATCTACATGGATGACATCGGCATACATACCAAAGACGACCTGGAATTACATCACAACCGAATGAAACGAGTCCTTCTCTGAACTCGTGAACTAGGTCTCTCCTTCAAAATATCCAAATGCTCCTTCGACACCCCTCAAATGGAATACCTTGGCCTCATTATCGGACAGGGTCATATTCAAATGGACTCAGTGAAACTCAAAGCCATTGACGACTGGAAACCTCCCACCTCCATCAAAGGTGTTCGATCCTTCCTAGGCTTCGCAAATTTCTACCGAAAGTTTATCCCTAATTTCTCCAATCTTGTAGCACCACTTATCCTTCTCACTCACAAAGATGAACCTTGGCTCTGGACCTCTCTCCAAGACCATGCCTTCAATACCCTGAAAAACTGCTTCTCTTCCTCCCCAGTCCTTTTCTTCCCAGACGTATCTCACCCTTTTTCCATCATGACAGATGCTTCCCTTCTTGCTGCCGGTGCCATCCTCCTCCAAGCAGATGCCAATGGAGACCTCCACCCCTGTGCCTACTTCTCGAAAACCTTCAGCCCAGCCAAAAAAAATTATGATATTTACGATAGGGAACTCCTTGCAGTCATCCTTGCCCTCCAGGAATGGCGTCAATACCTCCAAGGAACCTCTCATCCTGTCACCGTCATCACCAATCACAAAAACCTCTCCTATCTCAAAGACTCTCATAAACTCTCTCGTCGCCAAGCTCGATGGGCCCTCTTCCTCCAGAACTTCGATCTCCTCTGGCAGATCACCCCCGGAACCCAAATGGCCCCTGCAGACACCCTCTCTCACAAAAACACCGTCGACACCTCCCTTGACAACTCCTCCTCCTTCATCCTCCCGGATCCTCAAATTATCAACACCTTAGATCTCGCTCTCATCGACCAAATCCATTCTTCATCCTCTTCTGACCCCCTTGTCCTCCGTGCCCTTGAATCCCTTCAAAATGACACCCCCCTCTTCCCTCGCTCCTCCCTGACTGACTGGTCCTTTGACAATGGTCACCTCTTCTTTCACAATCGCATGTTTGTTCCCCCCTCCTCCCGCTTCCCCCTCCTCCATACCCTTCATTCCTCTCCCACTACAGGTCACATTGGCTTCTTCCACACCAAAGCACTCCTTGAATGAGATTTCTGGTGGCCTGGCCTAAGCACTTTCATCAAGAACTTCATTGCTGGCTGCACTCTCTGCCAACAATCTAAGATCAACACTCATCCCACCATACCTCCCCTCTCCCCCATTCCTTCCTCTACATCTCTTCCTTTTCACCAACTCTCCATGGACCTCATCACGAACCTACCTCCTTCCTCCGGCTTTGATTCTCTTCTGGTCGTGGTCGACCATGGCCTTACAAAGGGGGTAATTCTCATTCCTTGCAACAAAACCATTGACGCAGCAGGAGTAGCTCTCCTCTTTTTTAATCATGTCTTTAAACGATTCAGACTTCATGATTTCATCATCTCTGATAGAGGTTCACAGTTCACCTCTACATTTGCCCTAGAACTTGCACAACTACTCCAGTATGACGTTCGCCTCTCCACTGCCTATCACCCTCAGACTGATGGCCAAACCAAACGTGTCAACCAAGAAATTGAAACATATCTTCACATCTTCTGCGGCAACCAACCCAACACCTGATCCTCTTTCATCTCATTCGCCGAATTCCACCACAATTCCTCCCCACACTCATCCACCAAATCCTCACCCTTCTCACTTATGCTTGGATATGAACCCCATGCCTACCCCCCTTTAGGAAAAACCTTCCTTCCTGCCCTCTCTGATTGATTATCTCATCTAGAAGAATCTAGAAAGGAAGCCCTCGCAGCCCATGACTCCGCTAGACACCTCATGATGCGCCACACCACCCGAAAGTTCTCCCCCTGGAAAGTAGGAGATAAGGTCTGGCTAGAAGCAACCAATCTACGCATCCCCTTCCCTTCTAGGAAACTCGCACCCAAATGTCTTGGACCTTTTGAGATCATACAGGTACTATCCCCACTTACATACCGCCTCAAGCTCCCTCCTTCCTGGAAGATACATGATGTCTTCCACGCCACTCTCTTATCATCACATCACCTCACCGAAGCCCATGGCCCTTCCTTTCCCACTCCACCTCCTGATATCATAGATGGCGAAAAAGAGTATAAAGTCAATGGTATCCTTGCCCACAAAGGCTCTCCTGGCTGCTATCAGTACCTGACCGCATGGAAAGGTTACTCCGCATCAGAAAACACCTGGAAACCTGAAAGTAATCTCCATCATGCTTCTTCCATTCTTAAATCTTATAAAAAGACTCATTCCCTTCGATAATTTATGACTTTAGCCCTTCTCACTGTTACCATCCTCCCTGCCACTATTACCCTCATCTTTTACCTAGTCCTTCGCCATGTCTTCCTCTGATCGTTCTTCATCTTCATCTTCTTCCTTCTCTTCTTTACACACGTGCCCTGTTCAACCAATCTTCCTCCCCACTTCTGCCATCAATACCCTTTATGCTAGTATCCTGGCCACCCCCAACCTCATCCACTCTCTTGAGGCTGATCCACTATATGAGGAGGATGAGATTTCGCAAGAACTAGTACGCCTCTTCTTCGATATTTCTAAAGTTCAAACATACCACTTTCAATTCGCCCCTTCTGACTTACCTGCTGAATTCAGTCTCCCCCTTCATCTTTTGATTAATCGTCTCCCTGACCACATCCTTTCTCTTCTACATATGCAAGGTTTCCACATTTTTGTCACACATCTCGACCCTACTCTCTTATATCCCACTTTTCATTGTATTTTCCTTTCTTTACCTTCTGATGCTCATGATCGCTACCTCGCCTCCTTAGACTCTATTCCTCTTTCGCCTCACCCCCTACCAGTACTACCCCCATCTTCATCCCCTCCTTCTCTCCTCTCGCGTATCAATTCTCCTCCCATCATTCCACCATCTCAATCATCGCCCTCTTCACACTCTGACGACTATTGTCTAGACCCTGCCATCATCACCCAAAACAGGGAACTCATCCAATATATTCACCTCCCTGACAGGTCAAGAGTACTCTCCTCCGCAGTCCAAACAATCCAATCCCCTCTTATCCGACGACCTGCTACAGCCTCGACTCATTGCTACCACTGCCACTTACTTGGTCATTATCGAGACAATTGTCCAGGATATAGATGCTCTTCCTGTCATACCCTCGCCCCTGGCCATTCCCCTTGAGGTTGCTTTACCGTTCAATGTGATTTCTGCCACAGATGGGGTCATGGGCAATGCTTCTGCCCTACCAGAGTTTGTGGACAATGTCATCAAAGTGGTCACCTCCTCAGTGATTGTCCAGCTAACCATCTCACAGTGGAACAAGCCACTGCCCACTATCTCAGAGAACCTGCAACGTACGAAGGGGTTTGAGGTGTTAGAACCTGGAGTTTGAACGTACGAGGGGGGTAATGTTACAGTTTTCTTCCTTTCTCCTTCTATCCTCATCTTATCTTATCTCCATCCCTCCTACAACATTGTCTTTGGCATGCCACTTTATTCTTTCGAATACATTCATCTGTTAGTCTTTGTTGGCTGCCCCCATATTACAATTCTTCTCACTTAGTCATTTCCCTTCTGTCTTGATCCACTTTCGTTTCCATGGACAGCCTCCTTCACAGCATAGTCTGTCATCTATGCTTAGTATTCCCTTTCCATCCCCTTCCATGGGATTCTATGCTTATGCGTTGCTTCCCTTATATACCTGCTGCTTGTATTGTAGTTCCTCATTCTCAATCTGCGCAATCTAGCGTTGCTCTTGAGTCCTCCCTAGTCCCCTAAGTCCCTAAGCACTCTTTCTGCTTTCTCTAAAAGCGTATAGTCTCACTGACCGTTCCTCTAAACGTATAGATATCTCCTCCAGGCTGAGTCGTACCTCTTCATGAGTGTCCTGCCTTGGAGTAAGTCCTAGTCGATCCCTCAAGAGACGCTTCGCATAACAATAACCCTAAGCATATTTGCAAGAAGGTCAAGAAGTGGCTGGAAGAACAGGAATTTAGAACCATGATATGGTCTGCATAATCTCCTGGTCTCAATCTCATAGAACATATCTGGCTTCACCTCAAGAGGAGAATAGCAGACTATGAAGAGCCTTCTAAGGAAATAGAGAAATTGTGGAGAAGAACTCAGGAGGAATGGAATAAAATATCAGCTGAGGTGTGTCAGATATTGATTGGGAGCATGCCTAGGAGGATTGAGGCTGTGCTGAAGGCCAAAGGAGGGTATACCAAGTACTAATATATACCAATAGTTGAAAGTGACAAAACTGTTCCAATGTAGTTACCATTTTAAATTGTCTATATCTTTGCTTCCCATAACCCAAATCATATGAGTAAGATACCAATTTGTAGCTCAGAGTGTGTACTATTATTTGTCTCACCAATGCTAAGCGAAATTCCCATGTGTGGTTGCAGTGTGCTTCGCGCACTGGATTGGAGTTAGGCATTGGAACAGTTTTGGGAGTCACTGTAAAGTGTCCTTGTTGTGCAGAAGGAGCTTCATTTGAAGCCTGCTGATTGTTATTCCAGCAATTTTGCTAGGGTGGTCCCCTTCAAATAACAGCAGTTCTGTTGCTTTGGTGAGCAACGGATTGGTGATCAAAGGCATTGATTTGAGTGGAGAGTGGTCTTCTTGTAGAAGCCAGTTCCATTTCAGAATTGATTCGTCTTACAACAAGATCAACCTTGAAATCTTCCCCAGATATAGTCTGGGTGAGCATAGAAGCAAAGAAATGATAGAAAGGTGGTAGTTTGGTCAAAAGAAACATCGCTTTGAAGAATTCTAGCAGATTAAGGCAGCTGCAAGCATATTATAAAAACAAGTGATGATTGCTATGATATCTCACTTTGAAAAGTGTTCTCAGATTGTTAATCTGGAGGTATGATAAAAAGAGGACCATTGTCCAGCAAGTCCTTGACTGTGAAATAAAAGATCCATCTTATCTAAAAATGCTTTAGCAGCAGATGGTTTAGAGGTGATGGTGTTGGGAATGTACTTATAATTGCATTGTTTAGCAAGTGTATCACTTGTAGTGTTGGCAATAATGCCAGCAATGCAAAGATCAATGGTTTCCCATTTGTTTTGCTCTGTAGCATCTTTACATTTGTCAAAGGTGTAGAATTCATTGATCCAGTTCCAGAGCAATTAAGAGCAAAGATGGCCTTGAAGATGAGATCTCCAGATAGAGTAGTTGGTCATACCAACAAGGATGGGAATCCACCCCAATCATGGTTTGATCAGCCTTGAAGTCAGTAGGGACTGAGATGGTTGCCATTTTTAATGTATGAAGAGATAAGAGAAGTACCTTTACCACATATTCACCTATTAGTCTCATCTATGATGAACTATTCTCTGATTTTGGATTCACAAATCTTTACCTCTTTATACATTAAACAATGGCAATCATCTCAGTCCCCACTGACTTCAAGGCTGATCAAACCATGATTGGTCGCATTCCCATCTTAGTTGGTGTCACCAACTACTCTATCTGGAGATCTCACCTTCAAGGCTATCTTTGTTCTCAATCGCTCTGGAACTGAATTGATGAATCCTACACTTTTGATAAGTGTAAGGATGCTACAGAGCAGAACAAGTGGGAAACCATTGATCTTTACATTGCTGGCATTATTGCCAACACTACAAGTGACACACTTGCTAAACAATGCAATTATAAGTACATTCCCAACACCATCACATCTAAACCATCTGCTGCTAAAGTGTTTTTAGATAAGATGGATCTTCTGTTTGGCAGTCAAGGACTTGCTGGACAATGGTCCTCTTTCTATCATACATCTGGATTAACAATCCGAGAATGCTCTACACATTGAGATATTACAGCAATCATTACCTGTTTCGATGATATGCTTGCAGCTGGCCTAAATCTGCCAGAATCCTTCAAAGCAATGTTTCTTTTGACCAAGCTACCACCTTCCTATCATTCCTTCACTTCTATGCTCACCCAGACCATATCTGAGGCAGATTTCAAGGTTGATCTTGTTGTAAGACGAATCAATTCTGAAATGGAGCTGGCTTCAACAAGAAGACCACTCTCTGCTCGCATTAATGCCTTTGATCACCAACCTGTTGCTCATCAAAGCAACAGAACTGCTGTTATTCGCAGGGGACCACCCCAGCAAAATTGCTGGAATAACAACCAGCAGGCTTCAAATGAACCTCCTTCTGTGCAACAAGGACACTTTAAGCATCCTCCTTACCAGAAGAGAAACCTGGGAAAACAAACCCAGAACCAAAAGCAGCAGAATCACAATAATTTTCAAATATGCACTAA
>JBBPUN010000548.1:0-11684 GCA_038094715.1 Heimioporus punctisporus | reverse complement strand
AGAGGTTAGATGTTGTCGTAGAAAGTTGGGAAAAATGATAGAAATATCTGGAAAAATAGGGTGTGAATATGGGTTTCGTAACACTACCCCCTCTCTAAAGGTCGACTTCCAGGCGACTAAAAGGTTGGTGAGAAGGTGGGCATGTGGGTTGTTCTATTGGGACACGGAAAAATAGATTGTAGAATTGTGATTCAGCTAGCTGAATTTGTCATGGAGCTGCTGGATGGGAATGGTGGAAGTCCGAAATTGCTTCCTTAGCATGTGATAGATTGGATAATGGTTCCCATGTTCTTTTGGTGTCATCGTAACCTGTCCAATGGACGAGGTATTGCAGCTTTCCATTGTGTAAGCGTGAATCAACAATGAAGTCAACTTCATATTCGTTTTCGCGATCTTCCGTTACTGTTATTGGTTCCGGATGGATGATAGGTTGCCCTTCAAGACGTTCTTTATAAAGTTTGATTTGTGAGACATTAATAATGGGATGGATTCATGAGATGTTAATAACAGGATGGATTCGCATGGTGCGTGGTAATTGCAGTTCTACTGCATTTGGGCCAATGGGTTTTGTGATGATATATGGTCCGAGCCATCTCTCTGTCAACTTCTTTGAAGGATGTGGGAGCTTAAGATTTTCTGTGGAGAGCCAAACTTGATCTCTGATAGCGTAATGTGGTGTGTCTGATCGGTGTTTATCGGCCTGCAATTTCATGCATTGTCTCATCTGTTTGAGACTGTCTCATGTAGAATCTAACATGTTTTTCATTTCATTTGTGAATTGGAAAGCGGCTGGCACTTTTCCATTGTCTCGGGGTTCTATGCCCATTCGTGGAAGGTACATTCTTGTGATTTCGAAAGGAGAGTGTGTGGTGGCAGTGTGCTTCTTTGTGTTATAGGAGAATTGAGCAATTGGTAACTATTTTGACCATTGCTGTGGGTGTTCATGAATGAAGAGTTGTAGATATTGTTGTAGGTCTCTGTTTACTCATTCTGATTGTCTGTCCGTTTGTGGATGGAATGCTGTTGATAATTTTGGCATGATGTGTAATTGTTTGCAAATTTCTTTCATCACCTGTGATGCAAATTGTGGTCCTCTGTTGGAAACTATTGAGTCTGGAAGACCATGTTGCTTCCATACTTGTTCTAGATAGAGTTGTGCAGTTTGGAGGGAGGTAATGTTTTTTGTAGTGGGGATAAAAACTGCTTCTTTGGAAAATCTATCCACTACCACTAGGATAGTGTCGTAACCGTTTGACGTAGGTAGATCGGTAATGAAGTTGGCTGTGACTTCTTTCCATGGCCCTTCCGGTACTGGAAGTGGCTGTAAAGTTCCATGTGTAGCGTAATTCGTAGGTTTCATCTTTTGGCATTTGTCACATTGAGTGACGTATTCTTTTATGTATTGGGTCATTCCTGGCCAAAAGTAATGTCGTTGGAGTATTTCTGTGGTTTTGTCTATTTCTGGATGTCCTCCAACTGGCATGTTGTGATGTTTGGTAACTATCTTTCTTTGTAAGTCTTCTTCATCTGGTATAAATAGCTGTCCTTTTGTGGTTTGAATGAATTCATCTTTTATTTCCAATTGATACTTTTGTTTGATTTTTTGGACATATTCTTCTTTGAGTTTCAATGTGGTGTACTTTATGAGCATGGTGAGTTCATCTCTGTCATCATATATTACTACTTTCATTACTCTGATTCTTTCTTCGGGTATGATTGTTATATTTTTGTTATCGTCATTTGTTCCTTATGAATGATCTTCTCTTCTAGAGAGAGCATCTGCTTTTCCCATTGAAGTTCCTACTTTGTGAATCCATTTGAAATTGAAACGTGAGAGGTACTGTGCCCAGCGGGCTTGTCGTCTGTTGAGATTTTGTTGTTTCATGAAATATTGGAGGTTGGCATGATCATTCCATATCTCGAATTCATATTGGCTACCTTCAAGGTAATGTCTCCATTGTTCTAATGCTCTAATGACAGTGAGCATTTCTTTGTCTGCTATTGGGTAATTTCATTCTTCGGGTGACATGCTATGACTAGAATAGGCAACTGGATGCCATTTGTCATTGTTTCGTATTGAGAGCACTGCTCCCATGGCGTAATCTGATGCATCAGTTTCTAAGTGGAATTCTTTGTCGTTATCGGGGAATGCTAGTATTGGTGCAGTGGTAAAGCATCGTTTGAGCGTATCAAACGCTTCTTGTCGTTGATCCGTCCATTGAAATGAAACGTCTTTCTTTGTGAGGTCTATTAGTGGCCTAGCCACTTGGGCGTATCCTTCTATAAATCTTCGATAGAAGTTGGCAAGTTCTAGGAAGCTTCTTACTCCTTTTAGCATTTTTGGTTCTGGCCATTCCAGAATAGCTTTGACTTTATCGTCATTCATCTTGATTCCTTGGTCTGACATGGTCATTCTGAGGAATTCTACTTCCTTTGCTCTGAACATGCATTTCTCTGGTTTGACAAATAGATCGTTTTCTCGTAATCATCGTAAGACTTCTTTTACTATTTCGTCATGTCTTTTGGGTCATTTGTTTTCATAAAGATCATGAGATTGTCGATGTATACAACCATCACGTCTTCCATATCTGCAAATATTTCGTTCATCATTGTTTGGAATGTGGCCGGCAAGTTGCAGAGTCCAAAGAACATGACTAGTGGTTCAAAGAATCCTCTGTGACATACAAATGCGGCTTTCCATTCATCTCCGTCTTTGATTTATATGTTGTTGTATCCCCATCGTAAATCCATTTTCGTGAACATCTTAGCTCCTTTCAACTTGTCAACTAGTTGGGAGATGAGGGGAAGTAGGTAATTGTTCTTGATTGTATGCTCGTTTAGGTATTGGTAATCCTGTACCATTCATTTCCTTCCATCCTTCTTTGGGACAAAGAACACTGGTGAAGTCTGAGGGGATTTAGAAGGTCATATGTATCCCTTGCATAATTGGTCATCAATGAAATCCGAGACTTCCTTTTGCTTGTTTGGCAATAAGGGGATTAAATGTCCCTTTTTAGGTTTGAATGTATCTTTTAGCTCTATAGCATGATCCCATGATTTTCATACAGGCATTCATTCTGATTCCTTTTGGGAGAATACAGAAAGGAATTCATGATATTCCTTTGGAACTAGTTCCTCTGGTCATCATTTGTTGTTAATGAGTTTCAAAAGTGCTTCATCCACTTTCTGTCCGATTTATATTTGGTATTGATGAAGTCCTGCTTCTGATTCTTCTTTCTCAATGGTTCATAACCATGATCCTTTTGGGCGTAAGTGATAACACGTGGGTGGACATCTTTTCATCGTGATTTCTCCTGTTTCACAGTTTATATCTGGATTATGCTTCTTTAGCCACATATAGCCAAGAATCATCTCGTTCTTTCCTAAATCAGTTACTTCTGCTGTGACCATTTCTCGGTGTCCATTGTAATTGATTATTAAATCTGCAGCGTGAGTGATTTGTCTGGTGGAATTTTCTGTTCTGTTGACATAGAAGACTTCTATTGATCTTTCCAGTTTTCTGAGGGTTAGACCCTTTTTCTCTGCGAAGGTGTGATTGATGAATACACAATTGGCTCCTGAGTCCAAGAGTGCCGTTGAAGCAACCCTACAACCACTTAAGGCTATAGGCCACTCACTGAGGATTGTCGTGAAAGAGAAGAGAAAGAGAAAGCGAGATCGGTGTTCTCTGAGTCCGTTGGTTGTAGAGGGAAAACCAAAGAGGATGAACTGAAGTCCTCTTGGCCAGCTCTTGGGCCTTTATATACTACTATCTGTTTGTACATGTTTGATACTTAATAATACTATATAAGTCCATGCCCTTAGCCCTAGAGATAAGGCTGAGTCAGGCGGAGTCTGTGTGAGTCAGAAAGAAGCAACGGGGATCAAGAATGCTGTGCCACAGCCTTAAGAAGAGCGGAAGTGAAAGAGGCTGTGAGCAGTAATGAAAGATAAGAGAAACGAGGCGTGGTAATTAAAAAGGTGAGGCCGACATGCTTCTAGCATGCGGTCTGGAATATAAAGTCTAGAATAGAAGAAGCGGAAATGAAAGAGATGAGTCAAAGTGGAAATAGAGAGGAAACACGTGTCGTGTGTCTAGACCGTAGTCACGTGATGCGTTAGTCAGCACTTGTTGGCTTTCATAGTTGTAACGGTTAGATGTTGTCATAGAAAGTTGGGAAAAATGATAGAAATATCTAGAAAAATAGGGCGTGAATATGGGTTTCATAACACTACCCCCTCTCTAAAGGTCGACTTCCAGGCGACTAAAAGGTTGTTGAGATGGTGGGCACGTGGGTTGTTCTAGTGGGACGCGGAAAAATAGATCGTAGAATTGTGATTCAGCCAGTTGAATTCATCGTGGAGCTGCCGGATGGGAACGGTGGAAGTCCGAAATTGCTTCCTTAGCGTGTGATAGATTGGATAATGGTTCTCATGTTCTTTTGGTATCATCGTAACCTGTCCAGTGGACGAGGTATTGCAGCTTTCCGTTGCATAAGCGTGAATCAACGATGAAGTCAACTTCATATTCATTTTCGCGATCTTCCATTACAATTATAGGTCCCGGGCGGATTATAGGTTGCCCTTCGAGATGTTCTTTGTAAGGTTTGACTCGTGAGACATTAATAACGGGATGGATTCGCATGGTGCGTGGTAGTCGCAGTTCAACTGCATTTGGGCCGATGAGTTTCGTGATGGTATATGGTCTGAGCCATCTTTCTGTCAACTTCTTTGAAGGACGTGGGAGTTTAAGGTTCTCTGTGGAGAGCCAGACTTGGTCTCCAATGGCGTAATGAGGTGCATCTGATTGGTGTTTATCAGCCTGCGATTTCATGCATTGTCTCGTGTGTTCGAGACTGTCTCGTGTGGAATCTAGTGTGTTTTTCATTTCGTGCGTGAATTGGAAAGCGGCTGGCGCTTTTCCATTGTCTCGGGGTTCTATGCCCATTCGTAGAAGGTATGTTCTCATGACTTCGAAAGGGGAGTGTGACATGGCAGTATGCTTCTTTGTGTTATAGGAAAATTGAGCAATTGGTAACCATTTTGACCATTGCTGCAGATGTTCGTGAATGAAGAGGCATAGGTATTGTTGTAGGTCTCTGTTTACTCGTTCTGATTGTCCGTCTGTTTGCGGATGGAATGTGTTACGGGTTACCTTCAAGGCTAACTGTAAAACCTAGCAGGATTGCTTCATACTAGCGTGACTGAGAAAGATTGATCAGAAGACGCATGGCTAGCTATGAAGACTTGTCTAGGAGCGGAAGAGACGTGCAAAAGCAGAGGTCTATCTGAGGAGAGTGCCTTTCCTACGTAACTCGACTTGAGCAAGGGCTTGGAGAGTGTTCGAATAGTCGACGGGAGTTGCCTTCCCAAGAGGATGCGCGCAGCGACAAGGACTTTGAGAAAAGATATCGAGTAACGTTGTTGATACAAGATACGAGAGTACAAGAGATGCCCAAAGGCAAGTACAGGGAGAATGTCAAGGTTATGACGGAGTGGAGCTAGGTGATAGCCAAGGGGGGCTAGGTAGATCAAAGCTAAGTATACAACGGCAGAGAGGAAACGCCTAAATAGCGTCCAAGAGTTCGATGACAAAGCAATGACAAAGACGAAGAATGTTCTAGGGAATCAAAGAAGAAGTGCCATGAGGCAAAGAAGTGTTCTAAGAATACACGGGGATCAGAGAAGCGAAGTCAGGTGTTACAAGGTTCGATGCACGTGTTACAAGGTTCAAAGAAGAAGCGGAAATGAGTACTGCATGTCATAGGTCTAGAGTGTTCCAAGAAACGAGGCGTCTAGGGCGAAGGGTATCGAGGAGAGAGGAGAGACGAAGACGGGTGATAAGCCCGTTCATAGAGGGTCCCATGGAGGAGAAGGTCCAGGGATACGAAGGGAGTGTCCGGGAGGACATCGCGGATGATCCGTTGAGGATCCGAGAGAGTGCCGGCGTTCACCAGCGGTCCTTGTGATGCAAGAGCGACGGTAGACGAGGTGTCTAAGGCGAGGGAGTTCTCAGAGCATCGGAGAATCGAAGAAAAAGGTATGGGGCCTTAGCGTATCGTAACAGAATGCGGTTGAAAGTTTCGGCGTGATTTGTAACTGTTTGCAAATTTCTTTCATCACCTGTGATGCGAATTGTGGTCCTCTGTCGGACACTATAGAGTCTGGAAGACCGTGTTGCTTCCATACATGGTCTAGATAGAGCTGCGCGGTTTGGAGGGAGGTGACATTCTTCGTGGTGGGAATAAAGACTACTTCTTTTGAAAATCTGTCCACTACCACTAGGATAGTGTCGTGACCGTTAGACATGGGTAGATCGGTAATGAAGTCAGCTGTGACTTCTTTCCATGGTCCTTCCGGTACTGGAAGTGGCTGTAAAGTTCCGTGCGTGGCGTAATTTGTAGGTTTCATTTTTTGGCATTTGTCACATCGAGTGACATATTCTTTTACGTATTGAGTCATTCCTGGCTAAAAGTAATGTCGTTGAAGTATTTCCGTAGTTTTGTCTACTCCTGGATGTCCTGCAACCGGTGTGTCGTGGTGTTTGGTAACTATCCTTCTTTGTAAGTCTTCTTCGTCTGGTACAAACAACTGTCCTTTTGCAGTCCGAATGACCTCGTCTTTCATTTCCAATTGATGCTTTTGACTAATATTTTGAACGTATTCTTCTTTTAGTTTTGACGTGGCGTTCTTTATAAGCGTGGTGATTTCATCTCCGTCGTCATATAGTATTACTTTTGTTACTCCGATTCTTTCTTCGGGTATCATTGTTACATTTTTGTTATCGTCGTTTGTTCCTTGTGAATGATCTTCTCTTCGAGAGAGAGCATCTGCTTTTCCCATTGAAGTTCCTGCTTTATGGATCCATTTGAAATTGAAACGTGAGAGGTATTGTGCCCAACGGGCTTGTCATCTGTTGAGGTTCTGTTGTTTCATGAAGTACTGGAGATTGGCGTGATTGTTCCATATCTCAAATTCGTATTGGCTACCTTCAAGGTAGTGTCTCCATTGCTCTAGTGCTCTGATGACGCTAAGCATCTCTTTGTCTGCTATTGGGTAATTTTGTTCTTCTGGTGACATACTGTGACTAGAATAGGCAACTGGGTGCCATTTGTCGTCATTTCGTATTGAGAGCACTGCTCCTGTGGCGTAATCTGATGCGTCGGTTTCTAGGCGGAATTCTTTATCGTTGTCGGGAAATGCTAGTATAGGTGCGGTCATAAAGCGTCGTTTGAGCGTATCAAACACTTCTTGTCGTTGATCCGTCCATTGGAATGGAACGTCTTTCTTTGTGAGATCTATCAGTGGTCTAGCCACTTGGGCATATCCTTCTATGAATCTTTGATAGAAGTTGGTGAGCCCTAGGAAGCTTCTTACTCCTTTTACTGTTTTTGGTTCTGGCCATTCCAGAATGGCTTTGACTTTATCGTCATTCATCTTGATTCCTTGGTCTGACACGGTCATCCCGAGGAATTCTACTTCCTTTGCTCTGAACGTGCATTTCTCTGGTTTGACAAATAGATCGTGTTCTCGTAATCGTCGTAAGACTTCTTTTACTATTTCATCGTGTTTCTTGGGGTCGTCTGTTTTTGTAAAGATCATGAGGTCGTCGATGTATACAACCATCACGTCTTCCATGTCTGCAAATATTTCGTTCATCATTGTTTGAAACGTGGCCGGTGAGTTGCAGAGTCCAAAGAACATAACCAGCGGTTCGAAGGATCCTCTGTGACACACAAATGCAGCTTTCCATTCGTCTCTGTCTTTGATTCGTACGTTGTTGTATCCCCATCGTAAATCCATTTTCATAAACATCTTAGCTCCTTTCAACTTGTCAACAAGTTGAGAGATGAGGGGAAGTAGATAATTGTTCTTGATCGTATGTTCGTTTAGGTATCGGTAATCCTGTACCATTTGCTTCCTTCCGTCCTTCTTTGGCACAAAGAAGACTGGCAAGGTCTGAGGGGATTTGGAAGGTCGTATGTATCCTTTTCGTAATTGATCGTCGATGAAATCCGAGACTTCCTTTTGCTCGTTTGGTGATAAGGGGATTAAATGACCCTTTTTCGGTTTAAACGTGTCTTTGAGTTCTATAGCGTGGTCCCATGGTTTTCATATAGGCATCCGTTCCGATTCCTTTTGGGAGAATACAGAAAGGAATTCGTGATATTCTCTCAGAACTAGTTCTTCTGGTCGTCGTTTGTCATTAATGAGCTTCGAAAGTGCTTCGTCCACTTTCTGTCCGATTTGTATTTGGTACTGATGAAGTCCTGCTTCTGTCTCTTCTTTCTCGATGGTTCGTAACCATGATCCTTTTGGTCGTAAATGATAACACGTGGGTGGACATCTTTTCATCGTAATTTCTCCTGTCTCCCAGTTTATGTCTGGATTATGCTTCTTTAGCCACATATAACCAAGAATCATCTCATTCTTTCCTAAGTCAGTTACTTCTGCTGTGACAGTTTCTCGATGTCCATCGTAGTCGATGATTAAGTCTGCTGCGTGTGTAATTCGTCCGGCGGAATTCTCTGTTCCGTCGACATTGAAGACTTCTATTGATCTTTCCAATTTTCTGAGCGTTAGGCCCTTCTTTTCTGCGAAGGTGCGATTGATGAATACACAATTGGCTCCTGAGTCCAAGAGTGCCGTGATATTGGAGAAGTCGTTGGTTCGTCTGATTGGGCAGATCTTTAGCTTAAGCTTCAATTCTCGTTGCGGGTTGATCGTTCGTATGGCTTTGCCGGTAGATCCGAATCCTGCAGATCCTCGTTTGGTGTCATCAAGTTCTTTTCGTTCTTCGATTGATGCGTTTGAGATCTTTTCTAATATTAATTGGGCTATTCGATCTCCTTTTGATACTTTGAACGTTTCGGGAGAGAAGTTCATCAAGAGAACTTTCACATCTCCTCTATAATCAGCATCGATAACTCCTGCTCTGATGTGTACGTGGTTCTTTGCTGCGAGGCCACTTCATGATGCGATCCTTCCGTAACATCCTGTTGGGATGGCAATTGATATCATTGTGTTGATTAGGCCTTTTGCCATGCTGGGAATCTCTAATTCTTCAGCTGCGTATAGATCGTAGCCTGCTGCGGCTTCTGATCCTTTCGTGGGTAGCATTGCTGCTTCGTGATTTCGTTTTACGTAGAGCTTCTCTGGGGTTTTAGGCAGAATATGTCGTAAAGCAGAATTAAGCCCCGATTTAGATCCTCGGGCGAGCTTCTGTGCAACAGAAGGCCCTGCTTGGATATGATAAGATAGGTTACATTCGTCGTAATCAAGAATTGTCTGTTCAATCGTTAGTGGGGCACATCTATTCCTTACCTGATTCATCTTTGTGGCAGCACGTTTACCCAGATCAATCATGCTGCGGGATCTTTTCCCTTGCTACTTGTAGCGCGTATTTCGGCATCTTTTAGGTTGTAGAAGTATGCCTTCATTTCGTCATAATTCATTCCTTGAATAGCTTGTGGGAGGATTGATGATTCTTCGTATTGGTCGTTCTCAACTATCTCGTCCCATGTCTCTGCAGCTCTAATTGTTCGGCTGCCTCCGAGATTAAAGGAAGAGCTTCTGCATCCTTTCTTGTGTTTGCCGTACCATTTGCAATCTTGGCATTGCTTGACTCTGGGGTGTTGAGCGGTGCGATGCGAAGGACTATTGCAAAGGTAGCACTTCATTGCATTGTTAGATCGTGGTAGAGTACTCGTAGCTTCGATGTCCATGTGATCGTTTCGTCATGAGGTTTGGCCTAGAAGCACTGGTATTGCTTCCTGGGCGTTGCCTACTTCTCGTATCTTCTTGACCATTGCATCAAGATCTTTCCAAATTGGATCCGTGGATCTGTTTGGATGATCTTCGAGCATTTTCGTAATGATTGATTTTCGTGTATGAGTTTCCAAGTGTCGGATCATTTGATCTCCTGAGATCTGAGCCAATACTTGCAGAGATTCAATCCTTGCCAAGTATGGATCCGTTTTGGTTTCTCCTTGGAATAGCTTTTCCAGCTGTGCGACGTAATTGTCTCGTTGATTGGTTTTTCTGAAAAATCCTGTAAGCTCGTCTTCAAGCATTACCCAGGTGTACGTTTGACCTGTGGTAAGCTTGTGGATTTGTGATTGTGCGAATATGGTCGCATCTTTTCCTTTGAGTTGTGAGAGTACTGCTAGTACTGCCTTTTCTGATCCGGCGGTGATCGCGTGACTGTTGACGTTTATCCATGCTTGCATCTTTGCCCACCAGGCTTCAAACTTCCACCATGTGCCGTCAAAGTCTCCTGGATTGGCGAAGATCTCAACCTTTTGACCGGGTTGTGGCGCGGTCGTGGGTGTTGCTTGCGGTGTTGCCGTGGCTGTTTGTAGTGTCGTAATTTGATTCGTAAGCTGTTGGACCAAAGTTGCCAACTGCTGTGTCTCTGCGATTCATCGTTGAATCTCCGTGTTTACGTTTGTTTTTTCTACTCGTAAATTGGCAATCTCCATGATGAGTGCCTGAAACTTCTGGTCTTGTGTGGCCATAGATGAATTAAATACTGCCTGCGTCGCTGCGCTTAGTTGGGCCGCCATGTTGGGCAATTTAGAGGGTGTTGATTTCTTCCTCGGTTAGGGGAATAGGTTCGTCTTCGTTAAAGGGGAAGCCTCCTGCGGCTTGAAACTCCGTGAACGTGGTGGATGGAGACGATTCCGTAGAAGCGGGTTGAATCCAAGCGTATCCAGGAATTGGATTTTCCTGTAGGGCTCTCGTAAGGTATATGGCTTGAACTCATAATACCACTTCTTCGATTAGGTCGTAGCGTACGTAGTTGAATACCCAGTCGACCCAGTTGTCTTCAGGTATATCCATAGGAATGTTTCGTGGTGCTTCGGATGGGATAGAGTTTGCTTCTTCCCAGCCGTCGTTGTTTCCCCAGGTGTTGTTGACGTTATTCCAACCTGAGTAGTCTGGTTCGCCTGCCCAATTGGCTTCGGCTTCGTTATCGTTACCGTTTTTCTTTTTAAAGTGTTCGTCAGCTACCTTCAAGGGGTTAGCTATGATAAGAGAAAATTCGTTAGCGTTTCGTGAGTATTCGAATGCAAATCCTGTTCCTCGTGGCGTGATGTGGAGAATGAGAAGTCCAAGAGCGAATAGGATTAAGTAGATGTGATGATGGATGATATACAAGATCGTGAAGATCAAAGCGTATTTGAAAATGAGTTGAGAGTACATTTCCTAGAAAAAAGGAAAATGTTCGTAGTCGTAGTATAGCAGTTCTATATCTGCTAGTAAGGTGTTCGGCGGGGAGCCTTCAAAGCTTGTCTCGGTTGCAATGAGGATATCTGTCCCTCCTGTTCGACCCTGCTCCACCGTGGTTCATTGAATCGTACTTGACGGCATTCTCTGTACCGCTCTCGTCGTTGTCTCAAAATTTCCAGCCATTCTCTGGCTGCTTCCACAAGGGGTGGCATTCTGTAGATGTGCTGTCTGATGTCGGCGAGAATTCTCTGCGCCTGCTGGTACCCTTGTCGTCATGCTTCGGCAGCAATCTCTACTTGCCTTTCTTGTTCTTCTCAGGCTTGGATCTCTGCTGCCCGGATGATGTCATATACTTCGTCTCCTAAGAACTCTCTGGAGACAGGCCAAGCTATCGGTGTGGGGGAGCGTGAGGGAAAGGCGGCGGCTACTACTACTGGTTGCTCGTCCTGTAT
>JBBPUN010000546.1:0-11711 GCA_038094715.1 Heimioporus punctisporus | reverse complement strand
GGTGATCGAGACTGACCATGACTGGATTTTGGACATCGTCTGGCCCCAGTCGCATTCGAGGCAATGCAGGGCCGACAAAAGCAAGTCGTAAACGCTCGAGCCAGGACAGAACGAATGACATGTCTGTGGTCCAATTGCAAGGAAATTTCGAACTCCGCTGTAGTATTTAGCATGTTAGGCTTGTTATTCTTTTTTTCCTTTGAACCGTTTACCTGGCCGTCCTCACACGCCTTTGTCGTTGGATATGCAACTTGCATATCGGTAGCACACGGGAGCCGTGATACGCTAGAATCGGCCTATAGGGAATGGCCATTATAATTGCTCTGATCATGAGTATCCATGTTGAGAAGAGTTTCATGACTTGGCAACATGTGAATTGACTATATGACTACAATACATTTACCCTAGCCTGGGAATGAGGGAAGCTGGTATGATGAGATCAAGCAATGAGAGATGTAAATCTAGAGATGGGGAGCAAAACAAAGCTTCATTCAATGTTTCTCAGTCACAAACTTATAGTCCAGGGCATATCCAAGACTTTATAAGTATAGAAGGAATAAGAATGGATGAAATAATCTAAGAAATGATAAGGTACAGATCAGAAATGAAGATATACCTGTCAAAATGATGCTTAGCTGACCACTGTCAGTTCAAATCTATGAAACATCAGAGACCATTTGGCCTCAAGTAAGATAACAATGAATAAAAACTGAAGAATACCAAGAGTAAAATGCTAGTGGTGCAGAACAAAGGAGACAGACATGTTTTAGGGTGATTTGGAATAAAAGGTCACTGATGTCAACCATTCCTGAAGTTCAAGGGGTATTGGACTGATTGGACTAAATAAAGGAGGTCAAATATGAATAAAAATGTATGAAAGAAGCATGATCAAAGGTATAGATGATGAAAGGAAACAAAAATAAGGTGATATCATTGTAGAGACACTGTGCTCTATAGCAAATATATCAAAACATAAAATAAAATCATATGCATTGGCATACAGAACTCAAGGTAAATGAGCTGTGCTATTGAAGTGGATATGTCAGGAATATCAGAGTGTGATGAGGGCACTGGGAACAGTGCAAACAAGCTACCTAATACACTAGAACATCAAAATAAACAATCAAAATGAAACAGTTGAAAGTGGTCACCATTGGAATTGACCCAAGTTGAGCAAATTGCAGCACATAGCAAAGTAGTCATGCTGAGCATATTGGAAGACAATGAGAATGCTAGGAATGTGCTGATGAAGCTATACACAACATCAGTGTTACAATATGCTAAGACCCCACCTCTTTTTCTTCACCATACCTGATGCTCTGAGACCTCCCTCACCTTAGACACCTCATCTACCGTCGCTCTCACATCACAAGGAATGCTGGTAAATGCTGGCACTCTCTCAAGTCCTCAACGGATCATCTGCAATGCCCTCCCAGACACTCTCTTCACATCCCTGGACTATCTTCTCCATGGGACTTTCCATAAACTGGCTTATCCCCAGTCTTCGCCCAAGAAAACCCTATGTCTACATCATACACCTAGAACAGTGACATCATTTTCTCATGTCCTCTTTGTTCTCTTGCTTCTTGATCTTCATGTACATCTAGAACATTCTTTTGCCTTGCTTCTTGATCCCCATGTACATCTAGAACATTCTTTCACCTCGCTTCTTGATCTCCATATACATCTAGAACATTCTTTTGCCTCATTTCTTGATCTCCATGTAACTCTAGAACATTCTCTTGCCTCATGTCTCTCACCCTCGTCATCTGTATTACCGAAAGCCCTTGCCTATCAGACACATTTCTCCTTCATCATCTTCTTCAACTCATTTCCCCTTCACCCTATGTCTAACCCTTTGCCCATTGTACCTCTAGAACTTTCCCTTCACCTTGTATTCATCCTTCTCTGATTCTCTGGAACATTCTTTCATCTTTGTCATTGCTTAGTCATCATTTCTTCGAACACTATTTAGTCTTCCCCCTTCACTCTTAGATACCTCACCTAGAGTCATACCTGACACCACCCCTTGTACCTCCTCTCTGATCTCTCACAATGTAACACCTGCCCTAACACAAACTCTCAATGGAGGTCTCCTGATATGCCTTATGTGGCTGGCATCTTCAGTCCTTGATAAGTCTCATCTTCCTGTCTCATCAGCACTAAGCCATCTGTTGGGTCTATGGCTACACCACACCAGGTCTAGTCATAACAATCAGAATACATCAGTAAAGTGATAAAGCAGGGCAAAAAGGATGCATTTTCAAAGCCACCAAATGAACATGGCAAGCCAAATAGTGTAGTGACCATACCAAATGCAGCCAGAAGCATCCAGAAACATAATATAGACAATGAGAATAAGTATCATGTCAAAATAAATATAGTATGTAAGATAAGGCCATCAGGATGTAATCTAGGGTGAATAGTTGAGTTGGCAAATGATGAACTTACTGGATTGACCAAAAACAATGCAGAAAACTTACCAGATATTTACAAAGCCCCTAACAACAGTCCAGAGGGGCATGATGGCAATCTGAGACTGTGATATTGAAATCTAGGTATAGAAGGATGCAAATGTAGATGAGCAAATTAGATTGGAAGGGCAAACACAATTGTGTAGACAATATTTGAAATATATAGAAAATGATGTCAGAAGGATGTCACAACTTGAAACATGATCACTAGCTGGAAAGCAAGCAAATTAGCATGAATGTCACAAGAAACAAATGGAGACATACTAGAAGTATCTGCAGCACCTACAATGCATCCTAAATATCTTATGGATGAGCCAGTCCAGTATGTCAATAAGAACAAATGTGGAAATTTTCCATTGAGATTACAAATGAGAGCATGAATATAAGAAACATTCTGTGGTCTATCTATACATACATAACTTCATCTCAATCAGCATTCAGCAAGCTTGCTGTAGTAACCTAGGCAGTACTCATTTGGGATTTCACACAGTCTGTATCAACATGATAATAAATGCAAGCAAGATGCTTACAGTGCCATTTGCCAGCTGATAGGAGTAATTAAAGCCTGAATGAAAAGATTACTTACTTAACACTATCACACAATATCCACTAATTAATGCAAAGGTAAATAAGTAATACCCAAACAAGAAAGTTACATAATATTTTAATGCAACATCCAGTAACAGATGAAGGTTCTAATGACATAAGCTGTTTCCTAAAGGATTCAGGAATAAGTTTTACCTTGGGTTGCTGATACTACTTACAGTCAGTGCACTTGTGTACGTGTGAACTTTCACTAGTGCATATTTCCTGACTTTGATAAATATTCCTTAACTGGCAGAACACTGTCTCAAAGCCAGACAGCATCAGGTATGTTTTATTTCACTGTTAACAGCTGGACTGATTCTACAAGGTCTAGCTACATCAAGATAAGACACTTCATTGATATCATCCCTCTTGTGAGGCCATATGACAATTCTTTGCTATCACCTTCCATATCAATGAATGTGAAAATGATAATAACTTGGAATTGTTGCCATCATCTCACTTGCTCATTGTGAGAACCTGTTAGAACCATGCTCTGACTAGATCTTCTACTCCAGAGATTGGATGAGTGGAGATGTGAAGATTAGAGATGCTAAACCACAGAGAGGGTAAGATTATTGACTTCAGTGACTTGAAGTAGAGCACTGTGCCATTGCTTGCTTTTAGTAACCTTGTAGTTGAGACAGACCAGAGATCAGAATGGAAGATAGAATGAGTAGAGGAAGATTGGATGTTCTAGTTGATATTTGAACTAAGATACATAGGGCTCTCTATAGGAGTTTATATACAGAGAAGATCAGATGACAGATTGGAGAGGTGGATTACAAAGATATTATAAATAGATGAATAACAGAAATGGAGTTAGAGAAGAGAAAGCTGGAGTTGTGTACTAAAGGTATGACATACCAGAGTAGTGCAACACAGCATCAGAGATTACAAAGAAGCAAAACTATACTAAAAGAATTAGATGACAAAGCATAAAGTTATAGATATGAGTAATTAGAAATTATCTACAGGTTAGATCATACTGGAGTTTGAAAGGATTAACACTAGAGGTACTAGAGTTGTCATGTATAGACAGAACCAGAATAAGGTCTGATAGTTTTCACACTCCACTAGTGGTTGATATTCAAACATGTTATTTAGTGCAAAACTTGAATTTATCTCACCTTCTTATTTTATGAGCATCAATTCACATTCTATTGTTATCTGTATACTCATGATGTATTACAAATCCTCATTTTTTCCACTATTTTTTCCTATTTTTCCTCATTTTATTTTATTCACTTTGCTTATTTTTAGATCTTGTTTTGAACTCAAGTATGGTCACATAATTAGATTACATGACACATCACATGACACAGATCTAGACTGCTTACTCATCGGTCATCATACACAGCTTCTACTTCTGCTCTTCATTTCTGTCCTATGTATGGCTAAGAATTTATAAGTCAAGAAAAATGATGAAAAAAGCCACATGTCTGATGGAAAAGGACTATGAGTCAGAGGAAATGACAAAAAAGCAAGAAAATAAAGAATATGAGACAAGAAATATTCTAGAAGTATTATACAAGAGGATCAAGAAGCATGGACATAAGGTAAATGAGTTAGAGATAAATTATAAAATAGATCAAAGAAAAGTCTAGACTCAAGACATGAGGCAAAGAATGTTCCAGAGCAAGGGGATCAAGAGATTAGTTAAGATCAAGAAAGATGAAGTGATTAGAAATATGTAAGCCAGTTTAAAGGAGAGTTTCAAGAAAGGAGTTCCAAGAAAAAGAGAGGATATTCATTGAGGATACAATGTTCTAAAAGAGTTCTGAAGGCCTTGAGATATTAAAAAAGATCCAGAAGGTCTAGAGTAGGGTTCTAGAGCAAGGAGGATTAAGAAAAATAGAAAAAAAGAGATAGGGATTAGGAAAAATTGTAACACTATCACTACAGGACCATTTATAGTCACTAAAGTAATCCACATCTCTGTCTTTGTTCAAACACTTACATAGCTAATTTCTTAAAACCAATATGCTATACATGCTGTAGAGTACAGGAAGGCTCTTAAAAGCCCTCTCCAGCATGAATTTCTTATCCTAGATGTTAATGATTTATAATACTTGCAGGCAAGTAATCAGATTGAGAAAATCATTCATACCAAAAACATTATTCTCTTTTAGATTGTTGTTGAGGATACAGTCATTCCCTGGCTATCATTCATCTTGTTTGTTGATCTGCTTCACTAGTATCAGCTATAATTATATATTAAATGCTGGTCACTAGCATGTAGATGTGGTACATCACTGAGTTTTAAACAAGTGATAATATATCACTATTGATATTATGCTCTACCTACTGTCCATAGCATATTGTAATATATTAGTTCCTGTAACAGTAATACATGAATAATATATTACTACTTGTTACTTGCTATAACAGTGATATATAAATGATATATCACTATCTGCTATTAGACTCTTGTCCACTATCCATAGCACAATATTAGTAATATATTATTGCTTATTGACTGCTATAGCAGTGATATATAAATGATATATTATTATTTGCTATTATATTTTTGTTTATTATCCATAGCATCATATAATTTATATTTAGTGATGTATTACTACTTCTTAGTTGTTGTAATAATAATATATAAATAATATATTAGACCATGGTAAGTGTATAGCATCATTGATAGAATTAATATATTACATTTAAATGAAATCCAAAATAATAAATTAGTATATAAATATAAATCATTTCAAAAAAGGAAAGTGATTTGTAAGTCTAGCTCTATAAATAGAAAATATAGCCTTTAATTTAAGAATCCTAATAGTATTTTTAGCTAAGCAATATAACTCTATTTGAATAGATTATATAAAAATAAATAAATATTAAAATATTAATTTCTAGATTTCTTATCTTATCTTATCTCTACATATATGATTTATGATCATCAATATTTTTATTTAAAAGTATAGTGAAAAGTGTGAGATAAAATTATAGAAAAACTTATTAAAAAGTGTATCAAAAGGTATACCAAAAGTGTAGTAAAAGTATACAATATCAGTAATCAATGATAAGAAGAACTAAACTTACATGATGATTATCCTTTAGAATAATTGTTTCCATATCTTAGATATCTATATAATAGCCCTTCATTGAATTTTCAGTCCAATCAGATTACAATTGAAGTTGTAAGAAGTGATTTACATAAATATATGACAAGCATAAGAAAAAGTCTTTGAAGTAGAAGATTTATAAAAATACATATAATTGCAACACATTCCCTGATCTGATAAGGCTATAAATTAATAGTTGAAATTATATCTATAGCATACATGTATATAAGACAAAAATGTCTGATCTTTGATACAAGCACTTTTAGCAAAAATATAACTTGATTTTATATTTCCATAGGGAATTCTAAGTAACTTTAAATGAAAATTTTGCATCTTGAATGACCTAAACACACATTGATTAGATTAGAAATTGTAAATATATATTATTTTATAGAAAGAAGTTTCATATCTAAAACATTTTAGACATATATCAGCATTATTGATAAAACAGTCCAGAAGACTATGAAACATGTGTCAGATATCATATCATCTTGACAGCTGTCATGAAACATTTATAGATTGTTTCAGATCATGTTTCAGATTGTTTTGTATTATAGAATGATATGAAATGATATGGAACATGTTATGTGACAAGAGTCTAGAACATGATTAGATTAGATCATGTTATCAGGATGTCTCTAATTGATAAGATAATCAATTAGATAAATATAATAAAATTATATTCTCAACATGAAGGTAGGTTCATTACCTTGGGGAAACATTTAAAGAGAATAAAAGGGTCATATAGTTTCACTGCAGTAGAATGTCTTCATCTAAGGGTATGTAAAGAACATGCATATTTTGTAGCTAGATCCATCAATTATTTATAAAATCTGTGAGAAAAAAAATTGGCTTGTATTTACTATACAGTTATTTTTACTAATTTCAGTTCTATCTTTTCATAGTGTAATTTCCAGAAATCCACAGTCACAATTCAGCCCCTAGTGTCCTTGTAAACAAGGTAATTATAATGACTAACAAGCAGTGATATATTACTGATATATCACAATAGGATAGTGAAAAGTGTTCATGTATTCATTTTATCTTGCTATAGTGTCATTAATACAAACCCCACCAACTGCTACTCTGGATGGAGTAAATTTGCCTTTTTTTGTTGTCTTGAAAAATCAAAAGTTGTTCACCCCTATTAAAGTTACCTCAAGGTGTTCCAAGAGAAAACATTCAATTTCATGCTCATATCTCACTATACTGAGATGATTATTTGGATCTACAGGTGTAGTGCAGAATGTTTCAAGCCTATCATTGTCAGGATCTACCCAACACTCAACCTACAGTATACTCAAGATGTTAAAGAGCAAAGGGAAGTGAATGATTAAATTAAAGATGGGAATTAATTTACAAAGGGAATCAATTACTTATACTGTTGGAGAGAGTCCTTACTAATCCTAAGACTATGTACATGCCTGGTCCATGAGTAGGCTATTTCCATCTTACATGCAGTATCATCATGTTGAAGGTATCATCATCTTCCCATAGTGTCCCCCTTGCCTTGTTGCCTCATGGCTGTTATTTCAGGGCTCAAGATTTTGAGTAAGTCTTCCAATTGTGGGTCATACAGATCATGTGATTTCAAATTTCCTACTGAGCTTATGCAGACAGTTGAGGGTAAACATCTGATCAACATAGAGAAAATCTAGATGAAATCATGTTGACTGTATCTATAATAACATCCAGATCATTCTGATGCACTATGGAACAAGCTTCAAGGAGGTCCTCTCAGGTGCTCCATCTCATCGAGATGGTGGAACACTGTCTGACAATGGAAACACTCAGCAGTGGGACAAAAGGAGCATATACAAAAAATGGATTGATCCTGGACAAGAATGGGGGGAGCCTTTATATACTATTATCATAGTGTGCCAGGCTACCCAATCAAGCCTTGATTGGGAGCAGCACTGAAATGGCATTGGCATGAAATCTGGCCATTATCTCTTACACCCCTCACTTCCATCAATGAGATGACTGTGCTTCCCAAATGTCCAATGCTTCACAGTCTTTAAGCATCTTGTGTGGTAGCCATTCATCATCTTCTGGCCAATATCCAACCCATTGGACCAGATATTGGCAGCTTCAACCAATTCAACATTCATCTAGGATGTGATTGATGAAGTTTTCTTTGACACCATGTTCCATGACCACCAGTCCTGGTTTGGGGAGTTCATGAGTAGGGAAGAGCTCAGGATTATTAGGAGTAAAGGGACAAAGTTGGCTGACATGGAAGGTAGGGTAGATGTTGGGGGAATTAGGAAGGTCCAAGGTGTATGTGGAAGAGGAGGGGTTGGCATCAGTGATGAGGTATGGGCCATCATATTGTGGCATAAACTTGGTAACATGGTGGGTGACTGAACAAAGGTAGTCATGCCAACAATTCTTCATTGCAAGCATGACTTTGTTGCCAACCTGGAAGATGGGAGAGGATGAGCAGTGTTTGTTAGTAGAGAGGGCCTGAGAGATCTTAGCTACAAGAAGATTGTCTTGTGCCTCCAAGACATTAAGTTGTAGCTGGGTGAGGAGATCATGTGCATTGAGTTCCTCAATGAAAGCAGATGAGAGGGGAGGGATAATGTGTGGAGAGCAGCCAAGATGGAGTTGGAAGGGAGAAAACCCTGTACTGGCATTAGTGGAATTCATAAAATCAAACCAGATTTTTGGTAGTGCTTTGACCTAGCCTTTTTGAAGGTGGTCAACATGATAGTGTAATGATTGGATGATAGTTTTGTTGTTCTGTTCACTGGCACCATCAGTCTGGGGATAGTAAGCAGAAGACATCTTCAAATGGACATCAGTTAGTTTGTGTAATGCACACCAGAATTTGGAGAGGAAAAGCTTATTCCAATTAGAGATGATCTCTGATGGCAAACCATTTTCACAATACCAGTGGTTGAAAAAGAGAACTGCTAGGTTTTTGACCATTACATTTGTTTTGCATAGGACAAGATGGATGTTAGTGTTGAGCCAGCCTGTAAAGGTGATGAATGAATCATAACTGTTATCAAGTGGTAATGATCCAATGGAGTTAATAGCAACAGATGTCCCTTAATTATTGGGAACAGGTAAAGGGTGCAGAAGGCCAGATGGGAAATGAGTGGGGGATTTGTTTCACATGCAGTCCATACATGCAGGAATGTACCATTCCAGGAGATCTTTGCACATATTTGGCCAATAGTATGAATGTTACAAGAGCTCATAGCTCTTATTATCACCAAAGTGATTGAGTGAAGCAACCCTACAACCACTTAAGGCTATAGGCCACTCACTGAGGATTGTTGTGAAGAGATTACAAGATTGGTGTTCTGCTAAGTCCGTTGGTTGTAGAGGGAAAACTAAAGAGGATGAACTGAGGTCCTCTTGGCTGGCTCTTGGGCCTTTATATACTACTTATATGTTTGTACATGTTTGGTACTTAATATTACTATATAAGTCCATGCCCTTAGCCCTATCAATAAGGCTGAGTCAGGTGAAATCTGCATGAGTCAGAAAGAAGCAACAGGGATCAAAAATGCTGTTCCACAGCCTTAAGAAGAGTGAAAGTGAAGAAGGCTGTGAGTGGTAATGAAAGATAAGAGAATCAAGGCATGGTAATTAAAAAGGCAAGGCCATCGTATGTCTAGCATGTGGTCTGGAATGAGGTGTCTAGAATAGAAGAAGTGGAAATGAAAGAAGTGAGTCAATAGTGGAAATAGAAAGGGAGACATGTGTTGTGAGTTCTAGACCATGGTCATGTGATGTGTTAGTCAGCATTTGTTAGCTTTTGTATCATAGAGGTTAGATGTTTGTCGTAGAAAGTTGGGAAAAATGGTAGAAATATCTGGAAAGATAGAGCGTGAATATGGGTTTCATAACATTGAGTGTGTTATAAGCAAGTTGGAAGATCTTTTCTTGGAGGGAGTGAACATGTGGAATGATAAGTCTATCTGAGAGGTAGAGTAAGCCATCTTGTTCCTTGAGATTGGAGAAAGAACCCAATTGTTATGGGTTACCTTCAAGACTAACCATAAAACCTAGCCAGATTGCTCCACACTAGCAGGATCAGGAGAGACTGATCAGAGAGTGCATGGCCAGCTGTGAAGACTTGTCAAAGAGCAGAAGAGATGTGCTGTTGTAGAGGTCTATCTGAGAGAAGGATGCCTTTCCAACTTAACTCGACTTGGACAAGGACTTGGAGAGTGTTCAAATAGTTGACAGGAGATGCCTTTCCAAGAGGATGCATGTGAGACAAGGTCTTGGAGAGTTGGTATCAAGTACAAGGTGGGAATGGTGATGTTACAATGACATAGGAGGTACAAGAGATACCTAGAGGCAAGTACAGGGAGAGTGTCAGGTGTGACAGAGTGGTGCTAGGTTATAGCCAAGGGGGTGCTAGGTAGATCAAAGCTAAGAAATACATCGGCAGAAAAGGAATGCCTAAATAGTGTCCAAGTGTTCAATGACTAAGTGAAAGAATATTCTAGAGAATCAAGGAAGAAGTGCATGAGGTGGAAGAATGTTCTAAGAATACACAGGGATCAAAGAAGTGAAGTCAGGTGTTACAAGGTTCAAGGAAGAAGCGGAGATGAATACCATGAGGCATAGGTCTAAAGTGTTCCAAGAAACAAGGTGTCTAGGGTAAGGGGTATCAGGGTTTTGGTGAGGCAAAGACTGGGGATAAGCTAGTTCAAGGAGAGTCCCATGGAGGAGAGTGTCCAGGAGGATATTGTGGTTGATCCATTGAGGATTTGAGAGAGTGCCGGTGTTCACCAGCATTCCTTGTGATGTGAGAGTGATGGTAGATGAGGTGTCTAAGGTGAGGAAGGTCTCAGAGCATTGGGTGTGACAAAGAAAAAGAGGTGGAGCTGATACACCCCACTACTTTAGGGGCTGTAGGACCCAATACACGCAGGTGCAGTGCAGAGGGGCTGGGACCTAGCATGGAGGGCGATTCTGGTGGTTAGAAAGAGGGTTCCGGAGTTCCGGAAGAATCTAGGGTGATAACTAAGTAAAAGGGGGTTGTAAGGTCAATAGGAAAGTATAGGAAATGTAAATGGATCAAACTCGACATGGGGCGGTCGCAAATACACCTGTCAAAGCTGGAACTGCAGCGATGGGGGAAACCACCAAGAGAACTCAACTTGGAGTTCTCTGGTAGGATTTATTCGCATTTATATACTCTACAAATGTTTGTTATTGTTATGCGAAGCATCTCTTGAGGGATCGACTGAGGCTTACTCCGAGGTAGGACACTCACGAAGAGGTACGACTCAGCCTGGAGAAGATATCTATATGTTCAGAGGAATGGTCAGTGAGATTATACGCTTTGGGGAAAGCGAAAGGAATGCTTAGGGACTTAGGGGACCAAGGAGGACTCAAGAGTGATGCTAGATTGCGCAGATTGAGAATGAGAAACTACTATACAAGCAGTGGGTATATAAGGGAGACGACGTGTAAGCATGGAATCCTATAGAAGGGGATGGAAGGGGAATACTAAGCATAGATGACAGACTATGCAGGGGAGGAGGCTGTCCAAGGAAGTGAAAGCGGATCAAGACAAATAGGAAGTGACTAAGTAAGAAGAATC
>JBBPUN010000543.1:0-11729 GCA_038094715.1 Heimioporus punctisporus | reverse complement strand
CGTCTCTTCCGCTCGCCGATAAGTCTTCATAGCTGGCCATGCGCTCTCTGATCAGTCTTCCTTGTCTCGCTGGTATGAAGCAATCCTGCTAGGTTTTACGGTTAGCCTAGAAGGTAACCCGTAACAATTTAATTAGAGTGAAAATTACTCTGTGTTGATGAGATATCAGGAATCTTTGTGCAATACATCCATGTGCTTGTGATCAAATCAAAAGACTTGCCAGAAAACAAGGTTCAAGTTGAATCTGTGACTCAGGTTGGATCTGCTATCTCAACTCCTCCATCCAAAATGTCCATCTTTTGACATTTATTCAGTTAAACAATTTCACATCACATTCTTAACCTATTATACTTGATACAAGATATTAAAATCAGATTCTTTACTTGTTAATATTCTTGGCTGAGAAACATTAGCAATATTATCTATAACTAAATGGTGCAAGACTTACAAAGAAGATGCTTGAAGATAATTTCCAAAACAAGTTGACACATCTTTTCTTCCTCTTCTTTTTCACTTTTGTATTGGGAAATCAAACTAGCAACTTCTCTCCTTATATTTATAGATACTTCAGATGATTTGTATTGCTGAATTGCAAAACCAATTGAATCTTCAATCCCTTGCTGATGAAGAAAAAAGGAAAGCTCTAGAATTAAAATAGAGTCTATAAATAATAATTATGAAAATTGATATAAGATATAATTTAATAAACTAACCAATACTAATCCTGAGCACTTCTTTCCATGCATTGAATGGAAAATGAATCTAAAGCAAATTTGAGATGAGAAAACTTGAAATTAAATATTATACTCTTGGTTGTAAACTAAATATTCTGCCTTTATCAGTTTTATCCTTGAAAATATATATAAGATTTATAATTTGTATATAAAAATCTACTAACTTTGACTTCCAACAACTATAGATATAAAATTAATGCAACCAGTTTGAATTAATCATAGCCAAAACAATAAACAAACCTCCTGTAAAAATGAATAAAGTTTATATAATTGAGAATATATATTCATACCATCTTAGTAAAATATTAAATATAAGTTTCAATCAATCTTAAATAAATAGAAACTTACATTCTAAATTTTATGTTAAAATTATTTAATAAAAAAAAAGAAAATGATACATACCACCTGAAATCATAGAAACAAAGTGATATTTAATTTAGATATTAATAAAATATTACATAACTCACACTCTATAAGAAGAAATTCACCTTAGATTATCAGTAAATACTAGAACACTTACTTTCTATGAATGAGGGACCAACAGGGTAGGTAAAGATGACATGAAAATAGATGAGAACACACTGAATTGCAGAAATACATTCAGACCACTTACTTGCTATAAATGAGAAGGCAGCAGGGCAGAAGATATAGAAATGGATGAGAAAGCTCTAAATTGTATAGACATATTCAGACTACTTACCCACTATGGATGAGAAAGCAGTAGAATAGGAGATACAGAGATGGATTAGAACACTTGGAATTGTGCAAACACATTCAGACCACTTACTTCCTATAAATGAGAAGGCAGAAAAGATGAAAATAGATAAGAACACTTCAAACTGTCAGACACATCTAGACCACTTACTTGCTATGAATGAGAAAACAGCAGTGCAAGAGAGTTAGAAATGGATGAGAAAACTCTGGATTATGCAGACCCATTCACACCACTTACATACTATGAATGAGAAAGTAGCAGGGCAGGGGTGTTGAAAATGAATGAGAACACTCTGAATTATTCAAAAACATTCAGATCACATACTTCCTATCATGAATAAGCAAGCAGCAGGGCAGGAGATAGAAGTGGATAAGAACACTTTGAATTATGCAAATAGATTTAGACCACTTACTTCCTATAAATGAGGAAGTGGAATGGATGAGAATACTCTGAATTATTCAAACACATTCAGGCCACTTACTTGCTATAAATGAGAAAGTAGGAAGAAAGGAGAGATGGAAATAGATGAGAACACTCTGAATTGTATAACATATTTAGACCACTTACTTCCTATGAATGAGAAAGCAGCAGTGCAGGAGAGTTGGAAATGGATAAGAACACTCTGAATTGTGCAAATACACTCAAACCACTTACTTGCTATGAATGAGAAGGCAATGGGGTAGGAGAGTTGGAAATGGATGAGAACACTCTGAATTGTGCTAACACATTCAGACCACTTACTTCCTATAAATGAGAAGGCAGTAGTGCAGGAGAGATGGAAATAGATGAGAACATGCTGAGTTGCAAATACATTCAGACTACTTACTTGCTATGAATGAGAAAGCAGCAGGACAAGAGAGATAGAAATGAATAAGGACACTTTGAATTATACAAACACATTCAGACCACTTACCCACTATGAATGAGAAAGCAGCAGGGCAGGAGAGTTGGAAATGGATGAGAACACTTTAAATCATGCAAATAGATTCAAACCACTTACTTTCTATCAATGAGAAAGCAGTAGGGCAGGAGAAATAGAAATGGATGAGATCACCCTGAATTGTACAAATACATCCAGACCACTTACTTCCTATGAATGAGAAGGCAGCAGGGCAGGAGAGTTGGAAATGGATGAGAACACTCTAAATTGTGCAAACACATTCAGATCACTTACCCACTATAAATGAAAAAACAGCAGAGTAGGAGAGTTTGAAATGGATGAGAACACTTTAAATTGTGCAAACACATTCAGACCACTTACTTGCTATGAATGAGAAGGTGGTGGTGCAGGAGAAATGGAAATGGATGAGAACACTTCAAATTGTACAAATACATTCAGACCACTTACATACTACAAATAAGAAAAGCAGCCAGGCAGGAGAGTTGGAAATGGATGAGAACACTCTGAATTGTACAAATATATTTAGATCACTTACCCACTATGAATGAGAAAGCAGCAGGGTAGGAGTTGGAAATGGATGAGAACACCATGAATTATGCAAATACACTCAGATCACTTACTTGCTGTGAATGAGAAAGCACCAGGCAGGAGAGTTGGAAATGGATGAGAACACTCTGAATTATGCAAACACATTTAGACCACTTACATACTATGAACAAGAAAGCAGCAAGGTAGGAGAGTTGAAAGTGGATGAGAACAGTTTGAATTGTGCAAACACATTCAGGTCACTTACCCACTATGAATGAGAAAGTAGTAGGGCAGGAGAGTTGGAAATGGATAAGAACACTCTAAATTGTACAAACACGTTCAGGCCACTTACCCACTATGAATGAGAAAGCAGCAGGGCAGGAGAGTTGGAAATGAATGAGAACACTTTAAATCATGCAAATAGATTCAAACCACTTACTTGCTATGAATAAAAAAGCAGCAATGCAGGAGAGTTGGAAATGGATGAGAACACTCTTAATTTTGCAAATACTCTCAGACCACTTACTTGCTATGAATGAGAAAGCACCAGGGTAGGAGAGTTGGAAATGGATGAGAAGATTCTGAATTGTGCAAAAACATTCAGACCACTTACATACTATAAATGAGAAAGCAGCAGGGTAGAAGAGTTGAAAATGGATGAGAACACCCTGAATTGTGCTAACATATTCAAACCACCTACTTCCTATGAATGAGAAGGCAGCAATATAGGAGAGATGGAAATAGATGAGAACACTCTGAATTGTGCAAATATGTTTAGACCACTTACTCTCTATAAATGTAAAAGGAAGATGTATGGAAAATATGTAATCAATTGTTAAATGTAAATCTCATGACTTACATTCTGTGATAGGATTTTGAGCTTGATAAAAAATATTAACTGTTTTTCTTACAGGGATATGTGTAAACCATGAGCTAATTCTCTTCAAAATAAGCTCTTCTTTGTTTTTTTGCAAAGGTAACTTTGATAAAAAATGATCATTAACATATGGTATGATTGTTCTGGGAAAAATTGAGTATTAATTTTGATTATAAGTTATCACTTACTTTTCCACTGCATATCTGATGGAAATCTTCATGTTTGACTGCTGAGTGGTGACAAGCAACATTTTCAATGCTTCATCATTTAGAGCATGCAAAGTTTCCTCTAATAAAACATTGCATCCTTCATCAGGCTTGTGCATATCTACAACTGTGATTCAGTAATTTTAGAACACATTTGGACCTTACCTTTCAGATACACATATCCTTTTGGTGCATACTTTCTACTATTTAGCTTTTCCACTGCCAGACTTTTTCCAATCATCTCATTCACATAATAATTGATCTTAGTTAGTTGCTGTTCAAGAGGCAACAATTTCTCCTTGGCTGACATATATTCAAGAGCCCTTGCCCGCAGGGCATCACACTTTGTGAATACGACCATAACAGGTGCTATAGATGTGATTATTAAAAAGTATTGAGGCCAGAGGGAGTACCATACCATTTCCGGTGTCACATTCATCAAAAAACTTTTCCTCTGCGCTGAGGACAAGTCGCTCGTACCTGTCCATCGATACACAATACCTACACAGCACTAATTTCAGCGCAGTATGGTGGATCTCTTTTCTTTACTACCATATGGCATGAATGCGCTTATCGAGGTGAAGCGTGTTCGCCCTATCCGCAACAAAGTTCTTCATTAACTCAAACTCTTCAATACCGCCAGATTCGAATCCACGAGAGTCGTGGAACACAAAACCCTCGTTGCTCTTGAAGACCAGCTCGTCCTTGATGTCATGCATCCCGCGCTTCGGGCATATCAACTCAGCACCGCAAAACTGGAGGAGGGCTAGGTCAGACGTTACTGACCTCGGTTGATTCCTGGATCTTTTCAAGATCGACCTGATCGAGCTCGAGTGGATTTTTAAACTAAAATTTGGGTGGGACGACCGACCTTGTTTCCCTTATCATCATAGATCTCTGGGTTTTCTGTAGTGTTACAAATCTTCTTGAGAATAGTAGTTTTTCCTGCATTGGCGCGACCGATAACGAGGATCCTGAACCGACCAATTTGTTTTTTAATGTCTTCAATATCCATTTCGTAGGCAAGAAGTTGCAAATGAGATTTCGATCGATTGAGTTTTCGAACTTGAAGCTGAAGGAAGAGGGCACAACAGACGTCAACGATTGGTGTGGCTGCGGCCTGCCTGTCTCCGTGCTGAAAGCGGCACTCCAACCCCGAAATTTTTTATCACCCTCTGCTTGTTCTCTGCAATCCACAACTGTGTCCCAGTTAAGTACACATATGATTAACAAAATACCCAAGGATGCCCGCTAGCCGCTAGTATACATAGAAAAATCAACGAGTTGGCGATATATCGTCCATCACAGCAGCGCAAAAAATTAACATTTAGACGAGGACGAAACTGAGAACGGATTGACAGGTCCTAAACTAGAGAAAGTAACCCGACTATTAAGAGCCTGAGAGTTATATGTCGTGTGGCCAAAGATATGAAAAAAGACGAATGTTGAATGTTGAACCAAGAGAGGAAAAAAAGATATATGCACACCTACACGCGCCAACACCTGGAAGGAAAGCAGAGATCGGAACTTCAAGCTTCAATTATCACGACGAGGGACAAGGAAGGTGGACGGGATACAGTTCGCCGACAAAAGATAATAATAGTCGCAACTAACTAGTATACATTATCTTGCGAGGAAATGAAGTTCTAGGACAAAGTATTCCACAGGTCCTTTTTCAGACTTTGTTCGCCTCAGCGACCGTTTCCTCTTCAGATTGCTACGCGATTGGCTCGGTCAGTGCAGGTGCGGTATTCTCTATAGGTAGCGCGTTCACCTGAGACACAGTCATGAACTAGGACAAAAGGGGAACATCTTACTTCGGAGAATTGAGATAAGTTTTCTCAGGCCACCCTTGGAGCAAGTTACCTGGTGGCCGGAACCGTTCCTGCAATCCCTGTGGTGACGCTTGATCACTCTTAAGGCAGGTTTCGGTCCAGACTAGGCAGCAGCCCAGATTTGCCTATCACTATTCAGGTAAGATGAGAGGTAGGTGCCCAACAGACGCACCTTTTTATATGAGGGCCTCATCGGCCTAGTCGGCCACGGCGGTGGGAGGCTCAGCAGGGACCTCCGCATCCTTGTCGGTAGCGATGCGCTTTCTACCTTTGGTGAAATTTAGTTTTGTATCCTTCGCTGTGTCGTCAGAGGGCTCCTTGGCGTTGTCATCTTTTTCATCGGGGGCTTGACCTTCTTCGTGCGTGGTTTAGTGTCTTTCCTTGGAAGTGCTTCAACTTTCGACCGATCTTTTACACAGAGAAGTGATGTGGCCCTACCGCAGCGTCAGTGAGCATGGGTGCAGTAGTTTTGTGGGGCACCGGAGGGGGGGACACTTGGCATAGACCCAAATCATCTAGTAACTTCTCTCCAAGGTGAGCTGAACCATGGGTATATGTGCGCCGACACCAGTTTTCGTTCCAAGGCGGGGACCGCTGACGCGCCCGAGTTGACATTTCATAGCGCCGGATCGATCATTCGTAGGTCAGCACGTCTGCATCGACTCTGCGAATCGGCACTCGAACAATTCAAGCACCGCGCCCAGCGGAGAGCGGAATCACATGTTACGTACTACATTGTTGACCAAAGATGTGCAAACTTGTCCTCCTTCGCTCTCGTCATCGCCATGAATCTGCCCCCGCTCATCATCGATAATGGTACAGGCGTGAGTACGCCCTCGTTCCACTCTCCGTCCGTGCTCACCTCCTTCGCTAGTTCGTCAAAGTCGGCTATGCTGGTTCCAACTTTCCAGTGCGCAGCCTTGGCGTCATGTCCGATCCTGATCTTAACACGTTCCAGTCTTTCCCTCCATCGTTAGTCGACCCATCCTTTGCGCAGAAGAGCGCGTCGAATCTTCCGTCATCAAAGACATCATGGTCGGCAACGAGGCCGCAGAAAACCGGAGCTACCTCCAGGTCACCCAACCGATGGAACATGGCATCGTGCGCAACTAGGACACGAAACACCTCTGGGACTACATCTTTTTCGAAATAATTACGCTCGATCCAAAGGGCCACAATGTCTTGTTGACCGAACCACTGATGAACCCAAGGGCGAGCAGACATCAGATGGTCCAGGTCATATTCAAAGAGTATTGGTTTGAGGGAATGTACGTCACCATCCAGACCGTCCTCATGTTGTACGCCCAAGGTGCATCCGATTGATCGACGGTTCATATACCACATGACTTCTTTCCGACAGGCTTGACGACCGGCATCGTCGACTCAGGCAACAGTGTGACACACGTCATCCCCGCCTACTCGGGTTACTCCATCCCCTCATCTCACGTGACATCTCGACATCATGGGCAGAGACCCCACCCGGTACCTGATCAAGCTCCTCATGCACGGATACGCCTTCAACCGCACCGCCGACTTTGAGACCGTGCGCGAGATCAAGGAAAAGCTGTGTTATGCCAGGAGAGCCTGTTCCTGTCCAATCTCTCTTGCGTTGGACACGTCGTGTTAGCTATGATCCCGAACTGGATTATAAGTTGCCCGAGGAGATGACCGTGCTCGTCGAAAGTTATACGGTATGATGCCCTATTCTACATCTTCCAGTCGCTCATTCCGGGGACTAGCTCCCAGATGGACGGACAAACAAAACCGGCTCGGAGCGGTTCGAAGAACCTGAGTGCATGTTCGAACCGCACCTCGTCGATATCGATCAACGGGACATTGCAGGTACGATGTCGTCCTTGTTTACTCGATCTTGCCCAACATTTATTTTTTCAGAGATGCTCTTTGAAACGATCCAGGCTGCGGCCCTCGACATTGGCTCAGAACTGTACAAGCACATCGTCCTCTCGGGCGAGTCGAGAATGTACCTGGTCTACCGAGCTGTTCCAAAAAGAGACGAAACAACTCTGTCTGGCGCGCGTGTTGAGTGGGAATCCGTCTCGGCTAAACGTACGTCATTGCTTGTTTCGTGTTTGGGGAAAGATTGAAGTGTGTGGCTGTAGAAGTTCAAGATTTGGATCGAGGATTCGCCGAGGAGGAAACACATGGTGTTTTTCGGTGGGGCGCTGTTGGCGGACATTATGAAAAGTCGGAACGATTTTAGGGTGATGAAGGAGGAGTGGTACGATCTTCATGGTTGTGATGGCCCGGGGGATATACAATATACACCGTCACTGACGTTCTCGCGTCTCCGTGATCTCTCCTATCCAAGTTTCACGTTATAATAATGTTGACCGATCAAGGTCTTCCACTCTCGCTAGCCTTTCCATTCTACGGTGCGTTTTACCTTGGGACGATCATGTCTATGGCGCGCTCTTTGGTGTACCGTGCATGCAACTGTGAGTCACCTTTGTTGCTTTTGTGTTCAGCCAAGTCAGTTGACGGGCTCAACTAGATTCTTTAACTACGCCCAGTGAGCATCGTTGTTTTCGGTTTGTTCGTCTGTTTCATCTTTTATTTAGCTATCCACACCATCCGGCGAGCATGAAGCGGTTTGTGAGTGCACACGTTCGTCGGTTGATCCGATCATCGCCAGTTGACGGTCTTTGTGTCAGGTGGGAGCGGTATGGTAACACCTGAGTTTCGTGCCCGTCCGAGCCGTCGATAGCTGTGCGCATTGCCACGGTAGGACACTCAATGCGGTCCATCAATTCCCGGGAACGTCTGGAAGTGCGTTTCTACCTCTCGTCGCAGCCGGACTGTCATCGTTATTGGCTTTGGGGGGCAGCACACAAGTACATCATCGCGGGCTTGTCAAATCCAGTTTTGTTTTCGAACAGGATTCCGTGCATCGTGTTCTTATTTTCTTTTTCCTCTTTCCCTTCTCTCATATTTTGGGTGATCTCCTGCAGTGACCTCGTCGTACGTTCAATCGAGCACCATCCAAACGGCTCTACTGACGATGCGTGTTAGTTGGAGCTACCTTTTGCGGTATGTCGGCAGTTTGTTTCAAGGTCCAGTTGGGGGGGACAGGCGTTGATGGACCTGAATTTTATCGAGGTCATGGCGGCGCTCCCTTCGCAAGGCTTTTTCGTGTACAGAATCTACATCTGTGCGTTTCCCACTTTTTTTAAAAAAAAATCACGACTGTAACTTGCCTTGGCAGTTAGTGAGAGAAATCTCGTCGTGCCAATTATATGGGTACGTCTATACCCTCGGGGAACCGTGGTTTCTTGTACCCATTTTTTGGTCTAGTTCCTCTTGGCGCTCCTTCAGCTCGGTGAGACCAACATCAGATGTGAAGACGTGCATGGCTGGTCGCGTCTTCCTCGTAGTGGTTGGGCTCAGTGAGGCACCGTTGACTGTTTATATCCACGAGTGCTAATGACCGCTGTCACTAGTCTGGACCGGAAAATCGTTGTACATGGAACACGGGTGTGCTTTTGATTCTGTAGGTCCCCGTTGACCGCTTTCAAAAGTACCGTGTTCGTCATTCCGATAAACGATATCAACGGAAGTGAATTCGAGGTAGAAGACTAGCAACATAGGATGGGCGTACTCTTACGGCTCGAACGCTTTTCTCGACAGATTGATCACATTGGTGTTTGCGACTGCTGCTGGGGTAGACGTCTTGATCGCGATGTCAATGACATATTTGCTTTTGCGGATGTGCGCTGCGATCAGTTATACTAGGTAGGAGTCAGTCGTACGTATTGTCTTTTTGACACAGCGCTGACCTAGATGTCTGTGTGTTTTCTTAGATCGGCACACATCTTGCAATGGCCCATCGTGTTTCGGTCAACACGGGCATTTAGACGGCACTGTTTGCGCCGTTGACGTTCATTCTCGTGCGTTCTAGACGCCGATCGTTGCGTCCTCTCAATATAGTGACTCACCCACTCCACCCCAAAAGCTGCATGTGTTTCTGGAGAATTTGCCGTATGCTGTGTCAGGCGCACTAGTATATTCGGTCTACTGCCACACACTACTCGCAGATTTGAACCCGCGGTTGTATTTTGGCAGTGCGGAGATGACGGAGGTCGTCGAGACCGACTTGTTTTTGAACGGGTATGAGAGTCGGACAAACAGAGCGCAATTGCAAGGGCAGAAACGAGGGTCGTTTCATCTCCGACGGCTGGCACCACCTCAATCGCTGGAGTGAAGGGGAAAAAGAGAGAGAGAGGAGGGCGATGTAATAGACCGGTTACTATTCATTCCACATATTCATGACATCAAGTCCTCCATTTTCTTTACTTTCCACCGTAATTTTTCAGGACGTAGACGGGTCTTCTGTTACTCTGGGCGTTGTTTGTAGTCGATGGACGATCCCGACTCAGGTCGGGCGTCTTTTCTCGCTGTCATGGAAAGCTTGTGGGATATTTGAGCGGGTTCGCGTCGAGTGGATGGCTAGCTGCGCGACGAGATCTGTGGAACTTACCAACCGTTGCCAATGGTGAAAAAAATTAGACAGGCGGGCACAAGAGATCTAAAGTACTTGGCTGTCGTGATCGCGATCGAAAGGAAATAGCTGTCGAGCCCTTCGGGGTTTGAAATTGAGCGAATCACTGGCAAAACCGACTCGAGTCGGTCATTTTTCTTGCCAGGTTTTGGATCATTCTAATGTCGCGTTACTAGGCATGATCAGTGGGGACGATGTGGGCGGAAGGCGACAGCGACAGCAAGCAACGAATACGTTCGAAAGCCTGCAAGACATTCGAGCTCGTCATCCGAGTGCATATTAGCAGGTCGGTATGAGCCTGACCGAGGAGGAAGAAATCTGGTGTCTAGTGAGAAAACGATAACTCAACGTTTCTTTTTCCCACTAACCGCTGCCGTGTTTGAACAGGGCAGCTGGCCATTCCAGTGCTTTCTCAAACGATCTCTCGAAGATATGTTTCTTGAAACCGGTTGAGTTGGCCAAATCGATCGAGCAAATGACCATGGGGCACTTGATGTCAGTAGGCCTGGTCACCCCAACCGAGCGATCTGTCTCAGTCGGCTTGCTATCTATCTCTGGCAAAGGTATGAGCAACTCGGTTGGACAGAGAGCGTCAGTGAGGCTACTGAACTCGACAGGGAGGCTCTGATTTGCTCGATTCGGAGTGTTCGTTATGTTACTTCTTTGTACAACCCACAAACGATCTTTGCGCACGATACCAACAACAGGGAGGGATAGAGGGCCTTAGTGAGGCAGTTCATTTCAGCAGAAGCATCAAAACTTGTCTACCAGGTCACCCGTGTCGCTCCATATATCCTGGAAATTTTACCACTATCTCTCCACTCGTCACAGTCAGCTTGGCGGTATCGAGGACCTCGTAGAAGTTACTGGCATCGCTCAAGAGGTACTGCACTTCTGGAGCAACCAGATTGTCCCATGTCTCTGCGCATGCTCACGCATCACTTTCAGGGTTAGTACAAGCTGGAATAGTTGCGATCTATCTCCATTGGAATGCACTTTGCTTCTAGTGCTCACCAGCAGAACGGTACCTGTTGTCGATTTTGATCGACTTCTCTATCTGTCTTTTGTTACTTCACCAAAAGCTCATGGTAAAATCGATCGTTCTTGTTCAAGGAGCACTCTCACTGACACCATCCGGGAATCTAGAGCGACCGCGTGCATTGCAAAAGCTTGCAAACAATCTCTTTACACGTTTCAATAAACTCGATAGTATCGATGACCTCGACAAAGCCATTGATTTTGATAGAGATTCTCGGTAGACATTTTCCTGCCTAATACAAGTGGGTACGCGAAAAGTATCGGTTCAATTTTATACTTATCATACATAGATGCCAGATAGCGGAACGGACACCGAAAAGCTATTTCCCGTCTGTCCGAAGCCTGTGATACAAAAACAGTGAATGCAAACAATCTCTTT
>JBBPUN010000541.1:0-11769 GCA_038094715.1 Heimioporus punctisporus | reverse complement strand
CCGAAGGGGTCGTTGGCGGCGACCCGTAATGAGTTTCCGAGTTGGATCAGTCGGTCTAATATCTAAGCAGAAGAAAGGAGAGGTCAAAACGGTATGCAGACAATTCAGGAAACAAGATCAGAGGTCTGATATATTAAAAAGGGTAGAATATAACCGTAGAGCCACTATGTGCTCTACAGCGCCATGACTCATCTAGAGTCATGAGGCGTTTACGCCAAAGGACGATATGACTGGGCTGTGCATTGCAGTGCTGGATGAATAAATAAGCAAGAATGGAAGAAGCGGAAATTAAATGCATGAGGTGTCCAGCCTCTGCATAGCCATACACAGCATGGAAATGAAGAGCAGAAGTAGAAGGCTGTGTATGGTGACCAATGTGTTAATGGTCTAGACCTGTCATGTGATGTGTCATGTGATTGGTCATGTGATCATCAGTTGTGAGTTTCACGACAGAGTCTGAAAATGAGCAAAAGAAGGTGAAATAAAATGTGGAAAAATAAGAGAAAAATGAGGGTTTGTAACAGATACTTAAGAAGATGTGTAAATAGTTCGGAAAGGTAGTTCCAGTCCAGAAGGGCTCGGAAGGGTCGGAAGGGTGATTGGAAAGTGTGAGGGTACTTTGGGAAGCAGAGGAATGATTAGAAATGACTATAGTAGCATTTATAGTGTTATATACATGGTGAGAGGCATAGTAGGTGTTTCTTTTATTGGAGTGGCCCATTGTGAGTCAGAATGGGTCGGAACAGTGTGTTGGAACAGTAGTTCCGGTCAGAACATCATTGGAACAGTGGTTCCAGTCAGAATATTGAAAAGAAAGTGAAATTTTCAGTCATATGTTACAGGGGCAAATCTACACCACTCGTTACATGACATGCCTACTGCTGGGCTACAGTGGCATACTTGTTGCATCTGTCATGTGCATCCCTATCCTTGGAACAGGAAGGTCCTTTTCAGGGCAGTGCTGTTTTTCACCTGCACATTACCTTCAGGGTGTGCTAAAGAATAAGTGCTGTGGTCTGGTACACCTACATATTGTTTGACACTGGCTTTGACCATCTGTCTGCCCAAGTACTGGGTCACAACCCTTTCCAATTGTTAAGGGGTGACTTCAATTACCCAACAGTATCCTGCCAGTACTGGGTCCGCATACCTGTCCCCTCTATCCTGCCAGCACCAGTCTGTGATTATCTACCATTCGATGCATAGCTCGTGTCTACACTGCTTCTCTCCCCCCATTTCTAAGGTGTGAGCAGTCTTTCCCATGCCTTACAGATAATCATCCATCCACATTCAGTCACTGAAAGCTCTATGTGAGTAAGTGACAAAGCAACCCACTACGTATACCCCATATCCAGCTAGTGTTGCAGCCCCAGGCATAACCTAGTCACAATTTCTACTATATCTCAATCATTGTCCTCCTCATCTGAGGATTCCATCATCAAACCACCAAAGAGGATGATACAATTCATAACCAAAGAAGAGCTAAATGTGGCTGTTGTCAGGGCAGTCCAACTGGCACTTGAACAAATGGAAGTACCACAAGGCCAGAAAGAAGACAAAGGTGATCAAGGCAAAAAAGGCGAAGACACTGATGTTTTCTATACATCAAAACAATATGCTTTGGAATTGCTGGACCCTGTAGAAATACCTCAGGGCCAACCTGATATCAGGAAATCCATCATCCAAAAGCCAGAAAACTTTAATGGCAATTGAAAAAAGTTTATCAATTGGTGGAAACAAACAATCACCTATCTGAGCAGGTTCAAGGCAGAACCAAGTGAAAGACAAAAAATAATGATCATCCTATCGTATATGACAGAAGGCTCTACAGGCCAATTTGCAAATTTCATGTATGCCTCCCCTGAATTATGACAGAATCAAGACTGAGAAAGTTTCAAAAAGGGGATCACATCATAATTTGCATCTGTATCCATCATTAGGCAAGTGGAATAGGAATTGTTCAACATGAAACAAAAATCCAATAAAGCAGTTGAGGAATATATTACCAGATTCAACCAAATGGCTCTCGAAGCCAACCTCGACATCAAAACAAATGGACACCTTCTTGTAAATCAATTAAGAAGAACAGTCAAAAACAAGGTAGTCAAATTTGTTGAATGATCCAAATCACACTTGCTGTATAGTGATGATCTCAAGAAATGGCAATACAAACTGATCCAAGCCAATAGAATCCTTTTGGAAATAGAACAAAGGAAACAACTCCAAAAAGGAACTTATGGTCAGATTGCAGCCACACCTGCACAAAAAGGCTATATATCCCCATGATACCAAGGAACCAATCCAATCATGAACTTCCACAATTTCAATGCAGGAAACTAGGTCAATCCCTCAACGATCAAACCTGGAGACTTGCAGACACCAGGAACATTCAGCGGACAAGGAGTTCCTATGGACATTTCACAAGCCAGAGCAAAAGGGCTCTGCATCAAATATGGAAAGAAATGGCCATGTGCAGAACATCTTTGCTTCAAGAAGCAAATAAGGTCAATCATAATCAATGGGGTAAAGATAGAATATGAGAAAGAGGAAGAACTACAAGGAAAGATTGATGAGGTGACAAAGGATTTTGGAAAGGCCAAGTAGATAAGAAGTCGTCTACACGGCCTAAGGACAAGGTTTCATTTAATACCAATACAATTGTAATCCCCTCTCCCAATAAATTCAGTGTGTTAACATGTGAAGAGGTGGAAGAAAGTGAAACTGAGATTTCAACAACCCCTGAAATAGAAATACCTAGGGTTTGTATTTTGAAAAGAAAGGATAAAGATGAAAAGAAACCTGAAATGCTACATATCAAACTAAACAATAAAGATGCAAAAGCACCTGTATAATCAAGCGAGAAAGCTGCCAGTTACGATTTATATGCAGCAGAAGACAAAGAAATCAAATCCTCAGAAAGGGAATTGGTCAACACGTCATTTTTGATGTCCATTTCAAAAGGAATGTATGGAAGAATAGCACCTAGACCCAGACTTGCAGTCAAGTCACATATGCACACAGGTGCTGGTGTGATTGATGCCAATTATTATAGAGATGTGAAAGTGCTATTAATAAATATATTTAAAGAAACGTTCCATGTAAAGAAAGGTGACCATATTGTCCAATTAATCCTTGAAAGAAACATGACATCAGAGGTTGAAGAAGTGAAAGGTCTGTCTGAGACCAAACAAGGAGAAAAAGGATTTGGAAGCACTGGGTTGAAAGATGCTAAAGCCCAGAACCACTTGATAAGTGAATTGAACACTGTTGTTAGGGAAGCTAAGGCAAAACGGTGGCAAAGAAACATGGATCCCTGGACTTGCCAGTGGATAAAACAAATGGTAGATGAACAAGGCAACAATGAAAGAGTTGTGTGTCACCTGAAACATTTTGTACATGAATCATGTGTTGATGAAGTAAACGAAACACTGATCAAGGCCATAGCTGCAGAAAATCCATTGGAAGCTCAATTGATGTTATGAGAGCTACAACAAAGACCAAAATATGTACAGAAAAAGAGATCTGAAAATGTGTTCAAAATCCCTGTAAAAATAAAAATACAATCTGGAGAAATTATAAACACGATAGCATTAGTAGACTTTGGATGTACAGGAATGACCATCGACGAAACCTTCGTGAAAGGACATGGCATGCAAACGCATAAGCTACCAGTACCACTAGCTGTGTATAATGCCAATGGAACAATAAATGCAAATAGATCAATAAAGGAATTTACTACCATAGAAATGATGATCAACAAGCACAGTGAACAAATAGTGATAGCCATATTGAAATTAAGCATGCATTCAATTTTCCTTGAATATGAATGGCTATGCAAACACAATCCAATTATAGATTGGAAAGAAAAGAAACTGAAATTCACATGCAAAGAAGATCATGTTTCAGACCTAATTGCCATCAATGAAGAAGAAGAAGATAATGATGATGAATACTGCGATTGAAGATTCGCCATGGATCCGGATTATCTCTGAACATTGGCAACAGATCTTGCAGTCCAGAATATGGGGAAGAAACATAAGAAAACCTTTGAAGAAGCTGTCCCAGAACACTATTACAAATTTAAAGATGTTTTCGCTAAAGAAAGCTTCGATGAACTGCCACCCAGAAGACCCTGGGATCATGCAATCGAACTAATGCCCAGAAATCACACGGTCAATTGCAAGACATATAATCTCACAATGGCAGAACAAAAAGAACTGGATGAATTCTTAGAAGAAAACTTAAAAATGGGAAGGATAAGACCTTCTAAATCCCCATTTGCATCAGCATTCTTCTTTATCAAGAAGAAAGACAGACGCTTAAGACCTGTCAAAGACTATCACAAACTTAATGACATTATGATAAAGAACAGATATCTCTTACCATTAATAACAGAAATTGTCAAGAAGTTAAAAGAAGCAAAGTATTACTTGAAACTTGATATATGATGGGGATACAATAACATTTGTATGAAGGAAGACGATGAATGGATCTTGGTCCAACCCTCATCAGTGTCATTCCCGTGTGCTTGATCAACTCTTTCACCTATGGTAATGGAAAGCACATCATCACAAACAATTTCAACCATGGGCAAGAAAACTCATACATCCATCTTGCAGCGGCTGTGATTGCAGGTATCTTGATGGGCATGGCGACAAACCCGATCTGGGTCATCAAAATGTGGTTACAGCTGATTGAAGAATGGTGGCATGTCACTTCGAGCAAGCCTGATGGCCAACATCTAGGATACTTGATGACAGCTATATGATGATGAAGCAAATATTCAGGGAAGAGGGTGTCCGTGGGTTTTACAAGGGTCTCAGCGGATATATCTCTGCATCACAGAGGATACCATCCAATAGGTTCTTTATGGGCTGCCCAAATGGCTTTTGGTAGACACACAAGGCCAGAGTAGTGTTGTGAAGTGGTTTGGTATGCTTGGTAGTGCAGGGATGGCCAAGTGTGGCAAGCCTGATCACGTATCCATAGGAGATGCAGCACTGATCCATTTCTCATATTCGTCATGTTTTCAGGTGTTGTGGACACAACTGAGACAGCAACAGTGTGCTCAAATACACTGGCCTATGGCAGACATTGTGGACTGTCATCATAGAAGATGGTACACAATCCCTGTAATGGAGGAGTTCAGCACATATCTGATGTGTGTCATGCCAAATGCAATGGCAATGTACTCAATATATAAGGACTGCTTCAATGGGGTTGAAGACCTGATGCATTGCTTCATCTAGACTTATCTTTCTTGTGATCATCGCTAATCACACGCTTTCTGACGTTCTAGTACCCCACTCTATGTATATTGTTGGTTTATTATGGTTTTTATTATTGTCAATGCACCAGTTTACAATGTCACCACTAACACTTGTCACACTACTATAATGTTTTTGCACATTCATTGCATGCTTTTGGATATATGATTGACCTGCAAGACGAACTTGTCCATTTCCCACTAACTGACGATGCTCACGCCCATCAGCTAACTGTCCTTGACGAGTCCGGCAGGAGCGCTGAGGGCAGACAAGCCCACAAGTGATGCCAGAACAGTCATCACGTCCTGCAGATGATCGTCCAAACTCGACCCAAATTCTTTCTTGTTGACCTGTCCACATGCTGGTAGATGGGGTGCTGTCTGGATTGCAGACAGATAGACCAAGAAGTTGATGCCATTGAGAGCTGGGTTTGGCTGTGTCAAGTGTACACATGGATGATGAAAGATGGTGTTGGAGTCGGCCTTGATGGATGCTTGTATCTGTTGCACTTTCAAAAAGCAACACACCAGGAGTGGGCATCAACAAAAGACGATGTAAGACAGGGGGATGATACTTGCTCAGCAGTGAGAGTGTATGTGCCCAGCCAGATCCATTTTTTGACTTTGTGGCTGAACCCTGCAGAATGCGAGCATGTGTGGATGTTGCTTGGTTTTGATTGTGGTGGTGGGATGTGGAGTCCTAACCCAGAGGGTGAGCAAAAGGGATGCCATGGGAGGAAGGGGGACGGACTGTACTGGATACCATTGAACTGGGTGAGATTGCATAGTACAACATTGTTGGGAGAAAGACGGCACAGAGGGATGCCCTGGCTTCTTTCAAGCATTTGAGGATGGTGCACAGGGCATAGGTGATGCTTGGATCGAGTTCGAGGGGAAAGTATTCCTGATTTGGTTTGTCATGGTGAGGCTGACAGATCTTGTCACTTCTCTCTTATCTGGAGTATTCCAATTTGGAGGCCATCAAGGTTGGATGAGGATGAAAGGGACTAGTATGTGTCTGCCCCCTCTTCATGTGCATCTAGTGACTCTGTTCTAGAAATTACGATCTGTTCCAACTTCCTCATTTGATATGGAGACACAGGGCAGTTAACCTGGTGGTGGTGGTTGTATGTTATCCCCTCTCTTCATCAACATGATATCACGTTGTGTTCAGAACAGCAGGTCACGCTCTACCCTCACCAGATGAAAATATCATGTGGTAGATTCTGAATGTTACCATGGATGACTATCCTCCCTATGACTATGATGCAACTGATCAAGTACATCAATGCACATCAAACTGTGTCACATCACTACTGACAAGGCCCTCCACTTGCATGATGTTCGTCCACCCATTTCCTACGTCGACTTTCAAAATGAGGCATCTTCATCTAGCATGACTGGTTTTGTTGGTGATATCAAGGACCATCGCAGTCAAAAATGGCGACAAGAAGAGCAGGGACTTGACTGAAGACATTCCTCACCTGCTTTCAACTGAGACACCTGAATACAGGTTGTTATCTCTTTTCATACAAGGTCAAACTGTCCAGTCAAATAGATGTATGCAAGGTAATCTCATGGTACATTGAGTGTATGTCCTAACACCCATGATGAAGGCAATTGACTTGAGTTTTCTTGTCCACAGTTACAACCCTGTCTCATTCACTGCATCATGAGTTGATGAAATGTCTTGTGTCCGCTTGCTTATTTCCTATAAAATTTTTGGGTCAAGGATCATCATCAGCTTTATCAGTAATCCATTCATGTGATATTTGCTTGGTTGCATATACATTCTCATCCATGGATTACTCATCCTGCAGGCCAGACAGGTATAAAAATAGTAAGTTAGATTTGACCTCGTTGAGATGGTGATTGACTTGGATGCCCAATTAGCAAAGGTAACCGAGTATGATGTGATCTGTGGACTTTTGGCATTACTAGCTATTTCATGTACTATAGTTCATTTTTTCTCATGCATTGACAGCTGTTTTTGCACAACTACTTTTCCGTGCTCTACTCCGCTATCCTCATGTTGTATGGCCTGTTTGACTTTGCAACATCAACAAGCCAGCGGTGCAATTATGGTGGCAGCCGTGTTGGGCATCCTTGCAAATTGGCATTTCACACAGTTTGGTCCATTGACATACCGGAAGACATGGATGAAGGGCAATTGCATGTGCACACAATGAGTGATTTCACCTGATGAGCTTCTTGTTGTGTATCAGCTACATCTCTGATGTCTTTTCAGCAGTGAATTTTATGACAATGTGTGTGGCAATCAGCCATTGTGTTGACTGATGGGTTCTCTTTATAATGTTGTATGCACAGTATGGTGAGTTGTGGGATAAGGTGCAGACGATTGTGACTTAGAAAGGATGTAGAGCATTGTGTGGAACAAGACCGTGGAAGACAAGGTAGCATTGATGGTGGTGAGCAATGACGAGGGTGTGGTGGAAGTGTGTGGAAGAGCGACTGGCAGACAAGCCAATTAAATAAAAAAGAAAAGAGGGTGGATAGACCAGGAAAAGGCAATGGCAATCTAAGCCACACATGAATTGCATTACAAGCAGGGGTGACATTTTTTTACAGTAACTCATGCCTACATATGTTATGCGAAGCATTTCTTGAGGGATCGATCAAAGGCTAACCTACTGGTAGGACACTCACAAAGAGGTACAACTCATCCAGAGGGAAGATCTGTACATTCAAAGAATGGTCAATGGGACTGTACACTTTAGAAAAGCGGAGAGGGGACTCAGGGATACTCAGAGGCAGGAGAGACTCAAGAGCGATGCTATATTGTGCAGATCAAGAATGGGAATACTAAGTACTAGGGGACACGTAAGCATAGAACCCTGTGGAATGTGAAGGAAAAGAACTACTAAGCAATGATGACAGACATTGCTGTGGAGAGGCTGTCCAAGATGAATAAAAGAAGAAAGAGACAAAGAGGGAATGACTAAACAAGAAGAATTACTATGTGTGGACTTCTGACGAAGATCAGAAGGTGAATGTATTCAAAAGAATAAAGTGGCATGCCAAAGATGAAGTTGTAGGTAGGACGAAGATAAGATAAGATGAAGACAGACGGAGAAAGGGAGAAAATCGTAACATTACCCCCCTTGTACATTGGAACCCCTGGTTCTAACACATCAAACTCCTTCATATGTTGCAGGTTCTCCAAGATAATGGGCAGTGGCTTGTTCCACTGTGAGATGGTCAGCTGGACAGTCGCTGAGGAGGTGACCACTTTGATGACATTGTCCACAAACTCTGGTAGGGCAGAACTGCTATCCATAACCCCATCAGTGGCAAAAGTTGCACTGAATGGTAAAGCAACCTCGAGGGGAATGGCCAGGGGCAAGGGTATGGCAGGAAGGGCATTGATATCCTGGACAATTGTCTCGATAATGACCAAGTAGGTGGCAGTGGTAGCATCGGGTCAAGGCTGTAGCTGGTCATTGAATGAGAGGCGATTGGATTGTTTGGACTGCAGAGGAAAGTACTCTGAATCCGTTAGGGAGGTGAATATATTGGACGAGTTCCCTGTTTTGGACAATGATGGCAGGGTCTAATCAATAGTTATCAGAATGTGGAGACAGCGATGATGGAGATGGTGGAGTGATGGGGGAAGAGTTGATATGCGAGAGGAGAGCAGGAGGGGACGAAGATGGGGGTAAAACCAGTAGGGGGTGAGGTGAAAGAGGAAGGGAATCCAAAGAAGCAAGGTAACGATCACGAGCATCTAAAGGTAAAGAAAGGAAAATATGATGAAAAGTGGGATATACAAGAGTGGGATCAAGACGAGTGACGAAGATGTGAAAACCTTACATATGCAAAAGAGAGAGGATACAGTCAGGGAGATGATTAATCAAAAGACGAAGGGGGAGACCGATCAGCAGGTAAATCAGAAGGGGCAGATTGAAAATGATATGATTGAACTTTAGAAATATTGAAGAAGAGGCATACTAGTTCTTGCGAGATCTCATCCTCCTCATATAGTGGGTCAGCCTCAAGAGAGTGGATGAGGTTGGGGGTGGCCAGGATACTAGCATAGAGGGTGTTGATGGCTGAAGCGGGGAGGAAGATTGGTTAAACTGGGTGAGTGCACAAAGAAGAGAAGGAAGAAGACGAAGATGAATCAGAATGGTTAGAGGACATAGCAAAGTATTAAGTAGAAAATAAGGAGGATGGTAGTGGAAAGGGTGATAACAGTGAGAAGGGCTAAAGTCATGAGTTATTGGAGAGAATGAGTCTTTTTATAAGATTTAAAAATGGAAAGGGCATGATGGAGATTACTTTCGGGTTCCCAGGTATTTTCTGATGTGGAGTAACCTTTTCATATGGTCAGGTACTGGTAACGGCCAGGAGAGCCCTTGTGGGCAAGGATACCATCAACTTCATATTCTTCTTCACCATCAATGATATCAGGAGGTGGAGTGGGAAAGGAGGGATCATGTGCTTCCATGAGGCGGTGTGAAGATAAGAGGATGGCATGGAAGACATTGTGTATCTTCCAGGAAGGAGGGAGTTGAAGGTGGTATGTGAGTGGAGATAGTACCTGTGTAATTTCAAAAGGTTCAAGATGTTTGGATGCAAGTTTCCTAGAGGGGAAGGGGATGTGTAGATTGGTAGCTTCTAACCAAACTTTATCTCCAACTTTCCAGGGGGAGAACTTTCAGGTGGTGTGGTGCATCATAAGGTGTCTTGTGGAGTCATGGGCTGCAAGGGCTTCCTTTCTAGATTCTTCTAGATGGGATAATTGATCAGAGAGGGTGGGAAGGAAAGTCTTTCCTAAAGGGGGGTAGGTGTGAGGTTCATAGCCAAGCATAAGCGAGAAGGGGGAGGTTTTGGTGGATGAATGTGGGGAGGAGTTGTGGTGAAATTTGGTGGAGGAGATGAAAGAAGACCAGGTGTTAGGTTGGTTGCCACAGAAAATACGAAGATATGTTTCGATTTCTTGGTTGACACATTCAGTTTGGCCATCAGTCTGAGGGTGATAAGCAGTGGAGAGGCAAACATCATATTGGAGTAATTGTGCAAGTTCTAGAGTGAATGCAGAGGCAAACTGTGGACCTCTATCAGAGATAATGGAATTGTGAAGTCCAAATCATTTAAAGATGTGATTGAAGAAGAGGAGGGCTACTCCTGCTGCATCAATGGTTTTGGTACAAGGGATGAGAATTACCCCCTTTGGAAGGAGGAAGGTCCGTGATGAGGTCCATAGAGAGTTGGCAAAAGGGGAGAGAGGTAGAGGAGGGAATGGGGGTGAGGGGAGGCATAGTGGGGAGGGTGTTGACCTTAGATTGTTGACAGAGAGCACAGCCAGCAATGAAGTTCTTGACAAAAGTGCCAAGGCCAGGCCACCAGAAGTCTCATTCAAGGAGTGCTTTGGTGCGGAAGAAGCCCATGTGACCTGTAGTGGGAGAGGAATGAAGGGCATGGAGGAGGGGGGAGTGGGAGGAGGGGGGAACAAACATATGATTGCAGAAGAAGAGGTGGCCATTGTCAAAAGACCAATCATGTAGAAAGGAGCAAGGGAGGAGGGGGGTGTCATTCTGAAGGGATTCAAGTGCATGGAAGATGAGGGGGTCAGAAGAGGAGGAGGAGCAGATTTGGTCTATAAGAGCAAGGCCTAGGGCATTGATAATCTGAGGATCAGGGAGAATGGAGGAGGAGTTGTCTAGGGAGGTGTCAATAGTGTCTTTGTGAGAGAGGGCATCTGCAGGGGCCATTTGGGGCCCAGGGGTGACTTGCCAAAGAAGATCAAAGTTCTGGAGAAAGAGGGCCTAGCGAGCTTGATGATGAGAGAGTTTGCGAGAGTCCTTGAGATATGAGAGGTTTTTGTGATCAGTAATGACAGTGACAGGGTGAGAAGTTCCTTGGAGGTATTGACACCATTCCTGGAGGGCAAGGATGACTGCAAGAAGTTCCCTGTCATAGATATCATAATTTCGTTCGGCTGGGCTGAAGGTTTTAGAAAAGTAGGCACAGGGGTGGAGGTCTCCATTGGAGTCTGCTTGGAGGAGGATGGCACCAGCAGCAAGGAGGAAAGTGTCCATCATGATGGAAAAAGGGCAAGATACATCTGGGAAGGAGAGGACAGGGGAGGAGGAGAAATATGTTTTCAGAGCATTGAAGGTGCGGTTCTGGAGAGGGGTCCAAAGCCAAGGTTCGTCTTTGCGAGTAAGAAGGGTGAGTTGTGCGACAAGATTGGAGAAGTTTGGAATGAATTTTCAATAGAAGTTGGTGAAACCTAGGAAAGAGCGGATGCCTTTGACCGAGGTGGGGGGTTTCCAGTCATCAATGTAACATATGACTGAAAATCTCACTTTCTTTCCGATGTTCCGACCGGAACTACTGTTCCGAGACCTTTCGGACCGGAACCACTGTTCCAACGCACTGTCCCAACCCATTCCGACCCACAATGGGCCACTTCAATAGAATAAACACTTAACATATCCCCCACTATGTATAGAATGCTATAAACGATACTACAGTCA
>JBBPUN010000538.1:0-11842 GCA_038094715.1 Heimioporus punctisporus | reverse complement strand
TCGAGTTTGATTCATTCACACTTCCTATACTTTCCTATTGACCTTACAACCCCCTTTTACTTAGTTATCATCCTAGACCCTTCCGGAACTTCGGAACCCTGGAACCCTCTTTCCGACCACCGGAATCACCCTCCGTGCTAGGTCCCGGCCCCTCTGCACTGCACCTGCGTGTATCGGGTCCTACAGCCCCTGAAGTAGTGGGGTGTATCATCATGACTCTTGATGAGTCATGGTGCAGCATTGCATTGCCTTCCTCCTTCATTTCCGCTGCTGCACAGCAAGGCTATATCACAGCCCTCTGGTCCTCATGACTCCTTATGACTCATCATACACATCTTATTACCATACTTGTATAATAATATGTACAAACTGTGCCACACATGTACAAACAGTAGAATAGTATATAAACTCCAAGGATGGGCCAGGGAGCGACAGTTTGTCCTCCTTTGGTATTCCCCTCCAAGGCATTCTCCTCCTATCCTCAGCAGCTCCTTCTCAGTACAGCACTAAGGCTAGTGAGTATTGGGCATCTGATACATTATTCCCCTTCTGACTTCTCCCCCACTTGAGACCTTCTCAGTACTCTCAGGTGCAGGTCAGTTGTTGTCTTCCCCTAGACCTCCTGCAACAAGCTCTCAAGGGTAGGCCTTGGCAGTCATTGCATCAATCATGATCTAACCCTGCAATGAAATGCTACCTTTGCAATAGTCCCTTGCATCACACTGCTCAATATCCAGGAGTTAAGCAATGCTGAGATTGTAAATGGTATGGCAAGCACAAGAAAGGATGCAGAAGTTCTTCCTTCAATATCAGAGGCAGTCAAACAATTAGAGCTGCAGAGACATGGGATGAGATTATCAAAGCAGATCAATATGAGGAACCACAAACTCTCCCACAAGCTATACAAGAAATAAATTATGACAAAATGAAAGCATACTTCTACAATCAAAAAGATGCCAAAATATGTGCCATGTCTGAGGCAACCCTACAACCACTTAAGGCTATAGGCCACACACTTAGGATTGTTGTGGAAGAGACTAGGAGATCAGTGTTCTGCCAAGTCCATTAGTTGTAGAGGAAACCAAAGTGGACAAACTGAGGTCCTCTTGGTTGTCTCTTGGGCCTTTATATACTACTTATATGTTTGTACATATTTGATACTTAATATTACTATATAAGTCTTTGCCCTTAGCCCTAGAGATAAGGGTGAGTCAGGTGGTGTCTATATGAGTCAGAAAGAAGAGATGGGGATCAGGAATGCTATACCACAGCCTTAAGAAGAGCAGAAGTGAAAGAGGCTGTGAGCAGTAATGAAAGATAAGAGAAATGTGGTGCAGTAATTAAAAAGGTGAGGCCATCATGCATCTAGCATGTGGTGAAGAAGAATAGAAGAAGTGGTAATGAAAAGAAGTGAGTTATAGTGAAAATAGAAAGGGAGACACATGTCATGGGTCTAGATCATATCATGTGATGCATTAGTCAGCACTTGTTGGCTTTCATATTGTAGAGATTAGATGTTGTTGTAGAAAGTCAGGTGTTACAAAACCCATATTCATACCCTATTTTTCCAGATATTTCTATCATTTTTCCCGCCTTTCTACAATAACATCTAACCTCTATGATATAAAAGCCAACAAGTGCTGACTAACGCATCATGTGACTATGGTCTAGACTCTCAACACATGTCTCCCTTTCTATTTCCACTTTGACTTATTCTTTTAATTTCTGCTTCTTCTATTCTAGACCTTTGCATCCAGACCACATGCTAGATGCATGTTGGCCTCACCTTTTTAATTACCACACCTCGTTTCTCTTATCTTTCATTACTGCTCACAGCCTCTTTCACTTCTGCTCTTCTTAAGGCTGTGGTACAGCATTCAACATCCCCGTTGCTTCTTTCTGACTCACACAGACTCAGCCTGACTCAGCCTTATCTCTAGGGCCAAGGGCATGGACTTATATAGTATTATTAAGTACCAAACATGTACAAACAGATAAGTAGTATATAAAAGCCCAAGAGCCGGCCAAGAGGACCTTGGTTCATCCTCTTTGGTTTTCCCTCTACAACCAATGGACTCAGAGAACATCAGTTTCCTTTCCTCTCTTCTCTTCTCTTCACAACAACCCTAAGTGAGTGGCCTATAGCCTTAAGTGGTTGTAGGGTTGCTTCAAAGAGTGAGACAACAATGACAACAATGATAATGACAACTGTATGGTTATCTCATTGTCATCATTGTCATCATCATCCTCCCATTCATTCAATGTGAGGGTAAGGGCAACATGTAGAGCCAAGAGAGTGTTACGATACACTAAAGCCCCACACCTTTTTCTTTATCTCACCCAATGCTCTGAGAACTCCCTCACCTTAGACATCTTGTCTACCATTGCTCTTGCATCATAAGGAATGCTGGTGAACACCAGCACTCTCTCAAATCCTCAACAGATCATCCACAATGTCCTTCCAGACACTCCCTTCGTCTCCCTGGACACTCTCCTCCCTAGGACCCCCCTTGAACTGGCTTATTCCTAGTCTTTGCCCTCTGAACCCCAATACCCTTTGCCCTAGATATCTCATTTCCCTGAAACTCTAGACCCATGCCTCACCATTTTCATTTCTGCTCATCTTCTTCAATTCTCTAAACCTTATAACATGTTTCATCAAACATTATATCATCTGACTTTGCTTCTTGATCCCTGTATACCTTTAGAACCTTTTTCTGCCTCATGGTGTTTCTTCCTTGATTCTCTAGAACATTCTTTCACTTTGTTATTGCTTTGTCATTGAACCCTCAGACACTATTTAGGCATTTCCTTTCCACTGATGTATTCCTTAGCTTTGATCTACCTGGCACCCCCCCTTGTAATATTTGCACCTAGCACCCCTCTGCCTATCTACCTTGTATCTCTCCTATAACTCCCAGAAAGTATGCATCCACACGATCTCATCAATGTGCTCTTGTCTCTCTGTTGTCTTCTTTACATCAGTGCTATTGTCTGGTACATTATCTGAGAACACCAGGATCCTTCTGCTCCCTATGCCATAAGAAAGTAACTTTCGTACCTTTGATGAGTCTTCTATGGCTGACATCTTTATTCTTTGATCAAACATCCTATACTCTTTGTCCCGTCAGCATATTAGAGTCCTTGCTGGTTTTTACGGTTAGCCTTGAAGGTAACCTGTAACAAAGAGTAAGGAAGCAAGATGCAGACTGTAGAAAGTCCACACTGTTATTGTCACAACAAGTTGTATTTGTCACAATACAAAAGTGAGGGCAGTGTGGGCAAGGGGTAGAGGAGAGGGTTGAACAGGAGCAAAAGCAAGCAAGATGACAATGACAACCACATGACAACAGTACTGTTGTCATCATTATAGCCATTGCTTTGGTTGTGACATGAAGGTGGGGCAGAGGTAGGTGCATTTGAGGCAGAGTACTAGTATAATACCCCCAGGTAGTGTGGGTGCACATATTTGTATGAGTACATCAGAAGGACACCCATCAATTTATCTGTACTCTTGGCAAGGGTGCAGGTATTTTGTAGGGTACTGTTATGATATGCTAAGGCCCCATATCTTTTTCTTCGATTCTCCCAATGCTCTGAGAACTCCCTCGCCTTAGACACCTCGTCTACCGTCGCTCTCGCATCACAAGGACCGCTGGTGAACGCCGGCACTCTCTCGGATCCTCAACGGATCATCCACGATGTCCTCCCGGACACTCCCTTCGTATCCCTGGACCTTCTCCTCCACGGGACTCTCTGCGAACTGGCTTATCACCAGTCTTCGTCTCTCACCTCTCCCCGATACCCTTCGCCCTAGACGCCTCGTTTCTTGGACCACTCTAGACCTATGACATGCGGTATTCATTTCCGCTTCTTCTTTGAACCTTGTAACATGCTTCATCGAACCTTGTATCATCTGACCTCGCTTCTTTGATCCCCGTGTATTCTTAGAACACTTCTTCACCTCATGTCACTTCTTCCTTGATTTCCTAGAACATTCTATTCCTTTGTCATCGCTTTGTCATCGAATCCTTGGATGCTATTTAGGTGTTTCCTTCTTCGCCGTTGTATTCTCAGCTTTGATCTACCTAGCCCCACTCTGCCATAACCTGGCTCCTCCCTGTACTTGCCTTTGGGCATCTCTTGTACCATCGTATCTTGTATCAACAACGTTACTTGATATCTTCTCTCAAAGTCCTTGTTGCTGCGCGCATCCTCTTGGAAGGCATCTCCCGTCGACTATTCGAACACTCTCCAAGCCCTTGCTCAAGTCGAGTTAGGCAGGAAAGGCATTCCTTTCTCAGATAGACCTCTGCTTTTGCACGTCTCTTCCGCTCGCCGATAAGTCTTCATAGCTGGCCATGCGCTCTCTGATCAGTCTTCCTTGTCTTGCTGGTATGAAGCAATCCTGCTAGGTTTTACGATTAGCTTTGAAGGTAACCCGTAACAGGTACTGGTGCAGGTGTCAGCACTGAGTGCTGATATCCAAGGGTATACCTGTGCAGTTACCTAAACACAATCATTCTGATTCTTTTAATACAACCAAAAACCTTTTTGTGAGCTTTTCAGATGTGTTTGAAAACAGTCATATCCAGTATTTCTTGAATATAGTGTTGTTGGAGTCCAAGACATGGAGGACAAGTTTGAGAGTCAATATGTGGCCATCTCTGAGGGTCTTAAAAACCATAATCATTCATTTATCAGCATCTGCTGAATGCAGTTTCATTGTCTGGCTGCATGGCATAACAGAGGTTTCAATCAGTGGCTGAGCAGCTGAGTCAATTATCTAAGCAGCCATGTTGACATGGTTTATATACATTTTAACTCTTCACTATAATATAGCTGCACCACAGACACATACCATAGTAGTACCATTGATCATTTTTACTTATTGGAAACTTTTTTGTATAATATACAAATAGTTTTACCTATAACCCTCCAATTCATCGTTATCAAATCTGACATCTGAAAATATAAGCACATGACTTTAAGAATTGGGAATATAGCAACAAAGAACCTTTGGGGTGTTCAGTGTCTCACTCATGTCAATATCCTAAAGAAGTAAAATTTGTGTGCACATAGAAGTGTGGTTGTCCAGCTTTTCATAGAATTGTGTCCTTTTAAATGGTATTGTCTGCACCCTTGGCAGCACTTTTTCAAAGTATGCCCACCCTATCGGACCATATTCCTATGTTGATTTAAATCATCCTCATTGGTCACTTGTCCTCCAGATGTACTGTTGAGTTCACTCCAGCCTCATCCACAATCCTCTCCAGAGCCTTGTGTGCATCCAGTATACATTTGAGATATACCATTGGGCCTATTCCATGCCTCATCTGCAATTCTTGGTCAGAGCATTGCATGCATCCAGGCTGTCTGGATATGTTCCTCAAGATGGTTCTGAATATCTTGGTGCTGTACCTTCCATCCCTCTGGTGTACTATCAAGGATTTGTCTGATGTCTGAGCCACTGAGTTAAATGACAACATCTTATGTTGTCTTTTTTTTTCTCTTGATGCATCATCTAAGTTCATTCTCATTCAGACCTCTCTAAATACAAAATAACAGCCTAGTGCAGCACTATCAACTATGCAACCGCTTTGTCCCCTGACAACCATATTCAATCTCACCCTGCCCCCTCTTTGCATGTATCATAGGCCCTGAGACCTAGAAGGAAGTCAGTCATTTGTGAGTACATGGTGAAAACAATTGAACTTACTTCATGTCCAGGATGTTCCATGCCAGCTGGACTCATTACCACCTTGTGCTCTTCAATCTGGCAGGAGTTCTTGCCATTTTGCTTCAAGGCTTGACTTACATACCCCTCATGAGTACCCTAGTCTTGATCCTCACAAGTCTCTTGAGCTCCCATCTCATCTTTGCAATCATTGGCATTGCTGTGCAGGTCCTCTGAAGCATTTTGCACCTTGGGTCCTGCAGCACACACCTCATGAGTATCCTTGTCTTGATCCTCAAAAGCCTCTTGAGTGTGCCTGTTGTCTTTACCATCATTGGTGTCACTGTGTGAGCCCCCCAAAGTGTTTTGTGCCTTGGATCCTGCAGCATTTTGAACCTCAGGTCTCTCAGCATCAAGTTGTTCTTGCTTCACAGGTGGTGAAGCACATGAAGATGACAATGAGCTTGACATAGACTGTCCTCACCCCCTGCACTCCTCAAAGTCCATTCAGAATCTCTGAAGTAGTTGTAGGAGAATTCAACCATACAACACTCAAAGGTAAGCAATACATACCATAGGTGGTCCTGCATTGTGAGTGAAACTTACCATCATCATCTGCATATTAAATGATGACAGCACAAGTATGTGGAGGAAGTTTGAATTTTTGGGCATGGTGGGGATGGGATAGAAGGGAGAGACAAGTGAGGAGCAACAGTTCTGTTCATGCAAGTGTCCACATAAGTTTAACAAGCCAGAATCGAGATCTAATCAACAAAGATCCAGTGACAATTGGGCTGCTCTGATGCAATCTACATTAAGGCTCAATGATTCACCATCTTTGATTATTGTTCACCTTCACCTACCTTTGTAAATCAATCACTGTCAGATCCCTGGCATAGAACCATCATCCACCACTGAAAAAACACAGATCCCATCTACATCAATCATCACTTTCCACCCAGTCTTCCAAAAAAGGCCCTTTGATGTCATCGTGCTCATTGAAGCATGGCAAGAGCCAGGGGGACGACTGCTAGTGGGCAGAATGATCATCACCCCATCATTAGCATCAACACTGTCATGTTTGTCGCAATGCAGGGTGAGGGTGAGAATTGTTGTGAGTGCACTACTGAAGTAGGGAAGAACTCAGCTACTTACCTTTGGGTTGTTAGAAGGTTCGATGATGCTAGTTAGAGGGCAAGAATCAATTGAAACTCAGCTGTAAGAGCTGAGGGTACTTATATACAAATATGTGTGAACTATGTACTAAGAATAACTAGTAGCATTTCATTCAACAAGAATGATGATTGACTGGTGAGGCCATGAGGGTGGGATGAGAGTGAGTCTCCTGGTTGCACTGTTGGGCACATAGTACTACATGTTATTTCCTAGGTTTCTGAGCACAATTTATTTAATAGATGTCGCTTGGTTAGGTCACATAGAGGCATAGTAAAATGGAATGTTAGCAAGCTGTATTGGCAAGCAAAAACAATAGAAATTGTAGATTACTCACCATCAGACTCTGTCCTGCATCTCTTTCCATGACTGCACAATGTGTTGCTCAGCCCAGCAGTTGGCGATCACATCTCCCACGAGATGTGATGTGGTACTCTCACTTGGCTTTGAGTCTGTGAAGTAGTGAAATCAGTCTGCAGTGGAATGATCAAACAGATTACTTACACAAATTGTTCTGTTGGATGTAGACATGTCCTCAGAGGCCATGTCTGTCTCTGACTGCAATAGTCAGGCTAGTACAGTTTGGAGTAGTACTAAAGAAGTACTCACATACGCTATGGTTGCTGTGTTGTTGGCAGCTTGAGTGTTTTCACAGTGTACGACATGGTCCTTAATGTCATTGTCTATATCTTCACCATCATATGCCAAGATGAGTCTGAAACTTTGTTCACCAGGTTGTGGTGTTTGCCTAACATTCAGCTGAAAAACCTGATCATCCATTTACTGAGCCAGAAGCAAAAAAATGACATTACTTACCACTTCAGCCTCACTGTTGTGATGAAAGCCAACATCAAACCCTTGTAGGGAGACAGCTGGCAGGATGGAGAGACGAAGAAATTGAAGTGGCCTATTATGGTCAGGAGGAGAAGAGACTGGCATAGAGAAAAAATGGGATTTTTCCAAGTTAGAGGTTAGACGTGAGAGATGTGTGAAGCCAAAGGGAGAGGTATCATAAACAACCCAAGGACATCAATGGTCATTCTCATCAGAACCTCCTGGGTCCCAGATGCCATGGTATGTTCTTTCAGTTAAAGGTAAAAGGAAGGGAGGGATATCATGGGTATTGTCTTGCAAATCTCTTGCAAATTGTATTGGATCATCCAGCATCAGATGCTGCTTTGACAATAGCTTGTTTCCAACCACAGTTTAGTTTACTCATGCACTATTGCAAACCCCTGGATTGCTTCCATGTGGCAGATGCTTCAATAGAAGCCCACTTCCAACTTCACACAGTGAATCTTAGATCCCCTCCAACTCCAGCCCCAGAACGCTAATGGGACTTGAAAATTTTATACTAAAGTTCATTCCCCATCCTGAGTATATCTAATCCCCCTCTTTGTTTATGGTCATTCCATCATTATGTGTTATGTCTTGCTGAGCACAACTTGGTAAGCACTTGACTCATTCTTTTCAATCTTTTTTTGATCACTCTGTGCGTTGTCCTCAGACACAGTTTGTTCATTGCTCACAGTGCTCAAACTTACTGCAACTGAGGCTATACAGGTCCAATCTGCCATCAACATCAATCCCTCTGAGTGCGCTGAAGAAAGCTAGGAGAGGCTGAGATGGTTAGTCCCTACCTTCCATAGTGTAGTTGTGAAAAGGGGAACGCGATTTGTTCTCCCAAGGGACCCTGTAACAAGTCAACCTTTGTAGAGTCAAGAAAGGAACTGCACTTGACAGCCTTTTAGTTTGATGAAGAGTAAAGGAGATGAAGGGACTAGTGGCCGAAAGCCAAGACTGGTCTGACAGAGGGAAGTGAACAGAAATGATGATGTGACAAGTTGCTGAAGGATATGACTTGCCCGATGGATGACAAAGGTGGTAGATAACGATGAGGCGGGTTGCCAAAGGCCGTGACCTGCCAGATAGACAATGGGTAAGGCAATGATGCAAGTTGCCTAAGGCCAACACTTGCAGTGACGATAATTGGCGCCCACTGGGCTGAGTGACAAGCCGAGAAAGATTGAGGGAATCAAGAAGTCGCCGGCCACACCTGACCAACTGAGATGAATGCTGGGGATGTTAGTGAGGTTGACAGAGAGGTTTTGGTAATATTTTACAAAAGATGGAGGGCTGGGATTGACTCTCGGAGGGCTGTAGTGTGAAGAGGGTGTGAAAGATGTTTATTGTTCCGCCCAATACAGACTTATAGTCCAGGGCACACCCCAGACTGTATATCAAACATATTGGCAAAACAAAAGTGAATTGGGGCTAAAGGAAGAGATGAGGTAGGGAGTAAGATTGGAAATCTACCTGTCAACAAGCCATTGGCCGATTATAATCGGACTGACACTACAAAACTTCAAGTTGCTGAGTGAGCTCGACTGAGGCAAAAATGAAGATAATGGAAAAATAATGTAGAAAATGTGCCGAAAATACAAAGTAACATCAATCCAACCTGTTGAGGGGTATTCGGACCGAAGGGGTCGTCGACAGCGACCCGGAATGAGTTTCCGAGTTGGATCGGTCAGTCAAATATCTAAGCAGAAGGAAAGAGGGGTCAAAACGGTATGCAGACGATTCAAGAATAAAATCAGAAGTCTCATATATTAAAAATGGTAGAATATGACTGTAGAGCCACTATGTGCTCTACAGCACCACCAATTGATCATTACAGTCATCTCCTAGCCTTTCAAGCTCCAAAGACCTTTAGACCAAGGACCCCACCATACTTGTTGTTTCTCCTCCATTCAAGCCCCCACTCCTGATTGCCTCCCCCTCACCATTCAACCCAACCACACCCCATCTGTGGTGGCCACTGATGCAGAGGGGGCATCTCTGCCTGTTGAGGTTGTTGAGGTTGATGGTGCTCTTACCACCTATCCCCACTTTCCTGTTGCATCTCTTGTTGTTGGTAATGAAATCCGCTATCAGCAGATCTACAATGGGTTTCGTTTCAATATCCCAAAAGCCAACTCTATGGGTCCATTCTATGTTGTGACCTGTGGCAAACAAGTTGGTGCATTCTTCACCTGGTAAATTTTTTATGATGATTGTATCATATTTTCTAAACTGTTTGGATCCAGGCACTATACCAGCAAGTTCATAATTGGTGTTAGCTGCACATGCTACACTTGCATCCTGTTCCTTCATGCAGCAATAACCTGTATGCTTGCTGCTATTGATCTTGGTGAGGCGGAGTGTCACCTGTAATACTAGTTATGTACTTCAAGTAGATCTGAATCTGTGCATTGAGCACCAAATATATATTGTTTTTTGGCTCTTGGGTAAGGGACAAAGTCATAACCCTAGTAGTGATTGCCAGTCTATCTTTTGAGGGCTTGGACTTTGAGAAATTCTAACCCAGGCTCTAAGACCTTAAGGGATTAAGCTTAGATGCAATCCCATAGTTTTGTTGGTGTCACTGTCACATGTCACCTGCCCACTGACAGTGTCAGATTAATGTAATAATGTTTTAAGTACAGTTCATGTCATACTAATATAGCATGTCCGTATTATTGATAGATGATGGATGTAAGCACACTGCACACCACTGAAGGCTTGCCCAGCGCCAGCTCTGAATGAGCAAGACAGATGTGTCATCATTTTCACTGGATGATTCAGACAAAACTCTCAATATCAAGAATGTACAGAGATGTATGAATACATAGTAGAAAAAAATACATCCCAATTTTATCCCTGAGAAGGAGGCTTACCTTGTGGATTAAGTTGTGGTGCCAGCAAGTTAAGGTTGGTTGAAGCACCCCTGAGATCAGTGAAGTTCAGGTACGGTTAGCCGATTGTATCTGCCCCTTGATATACCCCTCATGTGTTTGTAGTCCCTCTATAGTAAATCATTGGCACACTCAAATAGACTCCAAAACCAATCATGTTGGTTTTTGGATAAATGCCAGGGCCATTCACATTCCCTCCTTGGTAAACGCCAGGTATATTTATGTTGCTACCTTGGTAAACTCTGAGTGCATTCATGTTCCCTCCTTGATAAACACCTGGTCAATTTAACCTTGATAACCAGTCTGTACACCAAAGAAAGGCTGAGTCTGAGGGTAGTTGCCACCAGAGATTAAATACCTGTTTCTGGGAATAGGCTGAGCAGGGTCAATACAGGAATATCCCAGACATTATTAATTGGGAAAGGGGGTAGTGCCAAGCTGTGTGCCTTCATTACTAGGTCTGGAGGCATGTGACTGGATGGAGGCAGTGTCTACTAAGGGTTCAGGCCGTTCACTTGAGGGTTGCTGAGGTTCCATAGTCTTTGGCTCTGATACATGACACTCAAGTACTTGGGCCAGGGGTGGTGACAGAGAAGGTGGAGTGGAGTGGGACATATCAATGGGATTGTTGATTTCTTTCTTGAGTGAATTCAAAAAAGCATGGTTGGATGCACATGAAGGGCCAGCTGCGAGGAAGATGTCATTGTCCTTGACATTCTTGTCTTCTTGATGGATCATCCAAGGTTTAGGTCGAGCTAGGACATAGTTAGCATCAGTTGATTGAATGAGATGCAAGACTCACACCTTTTGGGCATTCAACTGCAGTTGGGTTAGATGCTGACAAACCATTAAGATCTATATCATATCAGATGAAAGACCACAATGCACCAGTTAAAATTCTGCCTGAGAGGAGCTCTTCATTGGAAGACTCTATGATATCACAAGATACTGCTTTCCCCTTCCCCTTCTTGTCTTGCTGCTCCTTTTCTCACTGTGACTGATACACCCCACTACTTCAGGGGCTGTAGGACCCGATACACGCAGGTGCAGTGCAGAGGGGCCGGGACCTAGCACGGAGGGCAATTCCGGTGGTTGGAAAGAGGGTTCCGGGGTTCCGAAGTTCCGGAAGGGTCTAGGATGATAACTAAGTAAAAGGGGGTTGTAAGGTCAATAGGAAAGTATAGGAAGTGTGAATGAATCAAACTCGACATGGGGCGGTCGCAAATACACCCGTCGAAGCTGGAACTGCAGCGAT
>JBBPUN010000537.1:0-11847 GCA_038094715.1 Heimioporus punctisporus | reverse complement strand
GAAGCCTATGATTACGAGAAGATGAGAGTATTCATAGGCAGAAATATACATGCCAAAGAGACAATGATAAACGGGTTTCAAGGAGGAAACGACGAAGATGGTGGAAGAGAGAAAGAATATCGTAACAATTTCCAGGTTTTCATGAACAGTTTTTTAAAAGTGAGTAGTTGCATTCTATTGCTTTCAATAAAGAGCACATCATCCACATAAATGACAATTATGAAAATGTCTTTTCCTTTAAATCAGATATAAACACCTGAATCAGAATAAAGGTGTTTGAATTCCATTTTAATGAGACTTTGGTTGAGCTGCTTGTTCTATTGCAAAGTGGCTTGTTTTAGGCTATAAATAGCCTTGTTTAGTTGACAGACTTTAGATTCCTGGCCTTTGACTTCAAAACCTTCTGGTTGAACCATTATGGATCTGAAGGGATAAATGGTATAGTGGATATGACATCATAGAACATATGATGGGGAAGAAGATGGTGAATATATTGTCTGAATTCAGATTTATATATAGATGAGCCATAGCAGACATGGACAAAAGCAGTAAATGGAGTGATAGAAATTGGGACAATGAAGAAGTACATAAAAGCATGGAGAATAATTAAAGGAGAAAAGTGTCTAGATAACATTAGTTGTATCTATCCAAGTCTATCCAGAGAAGACTATACTATCCAAGTAATATTATTAAAAGAAGATCTCAGATGGATCTACAGATCTACATCAATTTAAAGTGTTGTACCAACATCTGAGCAGAGCATGTAATTACTGTGTTGTCTATGACTTAGAGGCAGGTCTTGATGATTCTGATGGTATTGTACCTCTAAAATACAAGCTAAAAAAGAAACTAATAAAAAAAAAATAAAACTGATTTAAACTTTAATAAAAAAATGAGATTAATAGAATGTTCTTATTTTTTTATTTACAACCTATAAAAAGGAACTAATAAAAATATCATATATGATGCTAGAGTCTATTTTATCTGTGATGTAGTTGAGAATCAGAGTGATACCTACCAACTTCTAGTTCATAAAACTATCTCTGAAAAGGTGATCAAAGATTCCTTTGGTTTATCTCTTGAAGATGTTTGCATGACTATCAGTGTTACCACTCAGAGTTCAATCCACAAAAATACACACTCAGAATGTACTTTCAATCAGTCTAAACATTGTACCTTACATGTTAATGATCTCCAACCCCAAGACTATCCCTTGCCATATGTTAACGAGGCTCTCTTACAGAATATTGACACTTGTCTTGCTCAAAGAATGTAAGGTCCAGATGTTCAACACTTTCAAGATATGGTGGTGGAAATAGGAATATTCAGAAATTCTGATTTCAATAGAATATGGATGACTAGGCCTGCTGTCTCAGATGGTTGGAACTTTCTCCCAAAAGGAGAAAAGCCTGCTGGACAACAAATTGCTATTAATCCAAGATTTGAACTCTTGGGATTATGTTACCCTTCCATTCATCCATCTCCTATAGAAAATATAAGGAACATATTTAGGATTCCAATCAAGATTTTGATGTTGAAGAAATTCAGATGGAATCACAGGAGGTTTATAAAAACTCAGAACATATTGACTCAGAAGATAAACAGGTATTTTATTCCCACATTATCAGAACTATTTTCTCCATAACTATCTAATGTTAAAATTTTTCATTAAAATGCAAATCCTTGCAGCTAACAGACTATTAAGGTTGAAAATGAGGCCCACACAGATAGGCTAAACATGCTTAGGTACAGTTTAAAACAGAAGGAAGAGGAGTCCTTTGGGTCTAAATACTAGTGTAACAAATGAGTAGAATCTTACTTTCTTTTCAATGTTTTAACCAGAACCACTGTTCTGATGCACTATTCCAACCCATTTCAACTTACAATAGGCCACTTCAACATATGAAACACCTACTATGGCCTCTTACTATATATATAATGCGCTAAGACTACTACAGTCATCTCTGACCATTCCTTCACTTTCCAAAGAGTCTCCAGGCTTTCTAACTACCTTTCTGGTATTCCTGAGCCATTCCAACCAGAATTACCACCCCAAACTATCCATATGCTCCTTCAAAATGCTGTAATCCCTATAGAGACTATTTACCCACTTGCAACTAAATATATATATGTTCTACCATCCCAATGCATCCTAGAATAATACATATCTATTTCAAACACCTTTTTAAGTGTTCCAACCAGAACAACCTTTCTAGACACTCTTGGAATGCTTTGGAAACATCTTACTACCCTATTTTCTATAATAAAATCATACAACCTATGTTTCCATTTTATATACCCCTCCATTTTTATACATGAATCCCATGCCCTTAGTTGAACTGCTTCTGTGCACCTTGATTAATACATCACTCCTTTAAATCCCAAAGCAACCTTAATTTGTATACAACTTCTTCCAACTCATCAACTCCATCCTGGTCATTCTAACTTTACATGCCAGAAGCCTTACTCACACTGTAGCATGGCCTCTAGACAGTCCCTTACTTTAAATGCAACCCCACCCTTCCATCCATCTTTCTCAATCCACATACCCTATTCAGGTGATACTCTACCACTTCAAAATCTACTCTCTCTTTCACCGCATCAACTGCTGCTTTCAGCAAATAAATCACTTCACTCAACTCTGAATTCTCTCTCACAAAATCCAATATACAGTGCATGTAAAATTCAAGCAGTCAATAGTATGCCAAACAACTTCTCTCCTTTCTTATATTGCCATATTCTGGCATTTTCCTCTCATGTTCCTCTATAGACAACTACAATAGTTTATATCCATATAAAATTAGCCTTCACTCATTGTACACTTCACCATTATACTTTATTTGATTTTTCTTCTCCAGCATGAAGTGTGCTCTAATAGTAATATCCTGAAATGACTCAGTCCTTGTTAGCTCTTGGTTTATATTACTTTCCACATGACACTATACCTTGTTCTTATCTCCATCCTTAATCATTGCACTCTTGGTCTGAAAAAGGTACTTTTTTTTCCATTTAATCTCCTCTTCCATTTCACATAGCAATGCATTTGCCACAAACTGACAGTCTGCTTCTACCCAAATATCAAATATTGTTTCTCATTTTTTTTATTGCATGAAGCTTAGATTGAGATAGATGATATGAGGTCCACTATCTGAATACTATCAATCTTTTCTAACCCACTGTGTGAACTCCTGAATCATTCTTTTCATTCCTAACACATACATTCCTATCTCCACCACTAAAAAAAATTGATTCTTTATCATTGACTAAAATTCTACTTCTCAGATTTGGAAATAAGCTGCTCATCCAGATATTTCTGACCATGTTTCCACAGTTCTAGAGTAATTTCTACAATATGAGAATATACCTTCTATCAGTTTATCTTCATATACTTTCTTGTCCTCCACTGTATGACAAGATGGGCAGTACAAGTACCAAATGCTTCCATAAACCAAAATGCATCAGAATGATCTGTGCTTCTCTTCCTGACAGGCTCAGTGGTATGTTGATATTTTCACTTTCTTCTTTAAGCCATTGATGTTCTGAGTATACAATCATACCAGCCTTCTGTGCTCATTCAGCCTTTTCACCAGCTTGTGGAATGCTATAGGCTTGCTCTCTTCACTTGCTTAAGCTAAACTTATAATAAATCATCCAAATAGCAGTCTCTCTCTCTCATTCTATATGTAAGCACATAATCACCTTTGTACCACCTCCATAATTTTATGCTTACCATGATCATTGACTGTTGGAACATGTCTTTTAGTCTCTTTTTTTCTAACTCTAAAAATCCCAAAATTATTTGTTTGCTTTTAAAATTTAGTATCCCTGCTTCTTCAGAAATTCCTGTATTTAAAGGAGTCCTTCAGTGCCCATCCATCTAAGTCAGAATATCCCCTGCTTGCCATATATCAAGATATGTAATTTCTTTTGCACTTAGAATTTTAGATAACATGATTTGCATCAAATCCTCCTCTATCTTGAAGCTGTACCTGGAAATAGTTATTATTCTCTAGAACTTGATGGTGGGCAGTGGGGTCAAGATTTTCCTTTGGTTAATTCAATTCAGAGCATATTAAAGTATTACTTAAGATTTCCTGTATGCCCCCACCTTTTCCTTTTTCTATTCTTCTTTTATTAGGTACTTCTTTCTACTATCCCACTTTTAATTTGTATTTCCACCACCTCCTAAGAAAATCTTTCATACTCTCATCATCTCTTTTACAGTTAAAATATACTTGTACTATCTCTCAAAACTACAGATGGCCAGAATTATCAAAAGGTTTTTGATCTCAGTTGTGAAATGATTTTCCTTGTCCTATGGGCCTGTCAGCTAGGAGTTTATACCTCCCTATAAATTTCACTTAGAAGCTCCCTTTTGTTTCTGCCCTGGCCTTTTTTTCTTTTTAACACTCTCAAACCAACCAAATTGAAATAATCAAAATAAAACCTTCCATCATTCTACCTTTCCTGGCTGTTCTGCCTCATTTTCAGTGACTATAAGCAACTTTCTTTTTTTTTTCTTTACATTCTTTTATCTTTTATAGCCACCTCATCTCATTGTGCTGATACTATTACCCTTGACACCTCTAGTGATCTTCAAGCTATTGACTCAGAAGTTGATGGCTCAGTGAGTCACTCCAGTAAGTTAATTCTCACCTTCTCTACCCTTCACTTAATACCCCCCTAGCCTTCACCTGAGTTACTCTTCTTCCATAAGTTGTATATCTGGAAGGAGGTGTCCTGGATACCATCAGCATCTGGTACCACCATGCCCTCAAGATCTTTATATGCTGTGACTGTAAAGTTGGTCTTACCTCAGATTATATTAAAGATCACTGTAAATCTGAAAACTACAACTTCTTCCTTGCCACTTCTACCCTCAAAAAACTCTTGAGTTTCTACATTTCTTATAATGCATACTGTCAACCAGACCAAGTTTGCCTCTCTTTTCCAGGAGGTCCTCTGGTCAAAGCTTTGTCCTCTTCAGAGAATGGCTTTTTCTTCATTATTCCAGACTGTCTTTACACCATGAAAAACAAGGGTACTTTGAAGAAACATTTCCAATTTCAGCATCAGCATGCCTATACTTCCATCACTGTCTCCACTCTCTATCTCCTATGCAAGGTTTAAGCACTCTTTTAGGATGTCAGAAGAACATATTTCCACATCCACTCAGATCCTTCATTTCCTAGCCCTTTCACCTCTCAGCTTGTTAGTAAAGGTGAATGATTGTAACATGCCCTCAGACCTCTCTGTCTTTCCTCCACATATAATGCTGCTTCCATCACCACTGACAAGGATCACATTCCTCCTTCCTTACACAGGACCACCAGGTGGTATATCCATTTCTTAGAAGTTTGCCATTCTAGGATTCTTCAAGAACAAGCCCTTGCTCTTAAAGGAAAACGAAAGCAAGAGAAACTGGAAGGCATCATATCTAACCTTAAGGCCATCATCAACAGCTGGTTTGAATGAGGTGTGACCATCCTGAACAGCCATGGAAGCAGAATCACCATTCAAAAGATTTTGATACATGGCAAGGATATTTCCAGCCAAGGGTAAATTATCTATCCCTCCTTTTCCATCATCATCCTCATCCTCTTACCTTCTTTCACCCATAGAGCTTCCCATTGGAAGACCTTGGACAATGAAGGTTATTGAGTGTATGCAAAGGAGATGTTGACCACTATTGTGAGATCTTTCTCCCTTTACAGCAGTTGCTAGAACAGGTTTAAATTCAAGTTTGACGAACACCAGCAATCCTTACTAAAAGCATTCAAGGTCACTCTGAAGGGTTCAACCCCAGGAGGAATGCATGCTACCTGCTTTTTCTGCCAGGTCATTTTCTAAAGCATCTTCTCTCAAAAAACCAATGCTGGCTGGAATGACATCATCCAGAGGTGGCTATGGTTGAGGGTGCTTTGTCCTAATGGCAACTTTTATACTGCTTTCTTCTTTACTTCTGACCTCACAAAACTAAAGTACCTTTTTAGGCAAGTGACTTTGCTATAAGCTTTTCATCTGAGTCCACTCAAAAAGTTCTCCAAGGACCTCATAAAATATGTAAAATAATTTATACTATAACATTCAACACCCTCAGCTCACTTGCCCTCTTTTTTTTTCATAGGAAAGTCATCACCCTATATAACTCCACCTTGAAGTTGGGTGCTTTGATGCTATTCAATATGATCACTGAGTTTTCTGAACTTGCCACCTCTCTTACCCACTTTGAGGTCAAGGACTCCAAGGTAATGGTATTGAGCAACTATGCTAAATTCACTGTAGGCACCAAGACCATATCCCTCAATTGTTTTTGAGAAGGCATCAAGATCCTCATCAATTGGATCAAGGTTGCCTACAGGGAGATTGTCCAGTGTGACCCTTATGTGTCTGCTGGCTTATATATCTACAACAACCTCTCCAACAACCTCCAGGGCTATAGCTTCCTCAAAGAAAAGCCATTTTCCAAAAATCAATGAAACCTCTTTTTTTATCTAGTCCAACTTTATAATCTTGCTGAGCTTGACCATGCAGAAGAACATTGCTAAGATATTTCTTGAGTAAAGATGTTCTTTGGCCAGTGTAAGAGGCTTTGGGATGACATTCTCTATGCTCTTTTTATCACTTTTAGTGTCTCTAGCAGAGTGTTCATCCCAGTTCACCAAATTTCAAATATGAAACAGTGACCAACAGTGAAACATCCAGTTTCAAAATAGTGAGTTGTACATTGTCACCAGAGAGAACAAAATGAGCAACACCATAGGATATGATTTCTGCACTCCCTTCTTTCCCTTTAGTCAGCTCACATCTATCATCCTGGAGCTCCTTGGAGAAGGTCTTTCAGAAGCTGAGGTAGTCTTGACCAAGGTCATTTATAGGGTAGAGTCCATGAAGCTGTACCAAATGTAAGTCCCCCTTTTTCATTCTCTTTTCATTTTTGACTCTTAATAATAATAATGACAACATAGGTATTTGTGTATACAGAAAGATCAAGTACTCAACTCCAATGACTTTGATGTTCAGTTCAGGTCTAAAAACCAAGAACTTTTCAGCTGTGCTTAAGGTTCCCAAGATTTTCAACAGACCACCATCACTATGGCAAGGCATTTCATATCTGCCAATACCACCTACATCACTCTTGAGGATGCTCTTACTGAGGCTGCCAATCATTCCATTTAGGTCTCATCTTACCCATAGGGAGATTGAGAAACAACATTGAATCTGTCAGAAATAGCACTTCTTCCTTGGTCTTAGTCCATTTTCCATCTAAGAACCCCTAGAAACCTCTGCTTTCTTTCATTGCTGTCAATCACCCATGAATGACTCTCCTTCATCTCTTGATGAAAGCAGAATTAGATCAATCATCACTGAAATGATCCTTGAACTATCCAGCAAGATCACCCATTTGGTCATTGAGTAGCTCACATTCTCCAATCTTTCTCAACCAGCACACAGTGTCCCTCAACAACATGCTCCTTCTTTTGATATCCCTATCCCTTCCATTGCATTCAATCCTCTTTTGACAAGTAAAAATTCCCATGGCCTGAACACCATGTTGCTTGCTATCACATCCATTGCTAGTCTCTCTGCTTGTTTCTACCTCCCAATGGTTTCCCCACACTCTGTAGCTGGTGTAGAAAAGAAAAGGCCTGCCCCTACACCCCTCACTCTGAACAACCATCTTTCAGAAGATGAGAAAACACCTTGAAAATGGATGTATAAGAATGACAGGAAGTCTGATTGTTATACATATTATAAAACCCCACTTTTCTTCATCTCCTACTTAAACTTGTTCATTACTTTTCACTTCTTCTACATTTATATTACCTTTGGAACCCTAATGATGGAACTTAGATGATTCTGATAACTTCTCTAAACAGAGCACAGTCACCTGACTTGCTTACTTAAACTTTCATCTAGTACCTTTTATCTAAAACAAGTCTTCTTCTATTATTACTTCTTATTTCACATAGTTTTGGGAAGGTTACCTTTTATATCTACCACTTACATACTTTGTATTATTAAATAACATAATATATAAGTACCAGTGTCTCTGCCTGGATTTCTCCAGTCTTAGCCACTTGGTTGCATATTGATCTTCAGGCTTAAGTGTTGGACTAGTGTTAATTTAAGGTATACTTACTCTTCCTCACCTCATTTCTATCATCGCCAGATATTAGGTGTTGTCTGCAAGCAGTGTTGTTCTGGCAGATGATCTTGGTAGAAGCATTTACGTGCTGATTCCATAACAATACAAAGCTTTTCAGACCATGTGACAAAAGAGAACAGTGAGAAGGTGGTGATAATAATGATAATAATGATAATGATGACAACATAATGATGAGTGACAGCAGATCATACCGTGACTTCTTCATCTCTTCTATGCTAAATGAGTCTATAAAAGAAAAAATGAAGGAATCAATCCATGTAGCTATTAGAAAACTTTATGGTGACTGAAACACTCAAGAAAAAAGTAAAGAGCAGATTGATGCAATTTTGGTGGTCATGAAATAGGATGGAAAAGACACTGTCATTGTATTAAGGACAGAAGGAGGAAAAAGCCTCTTTTGTACCATACTCCTCATCTTGAGCATCAAAAGCATCTCTATAGTCATATGTCCATTCAAAGTCCTTATGGAGAAAGAGTTCTAGTGATATGTCAAAGTTGACATCAAATGCCAAAACTATTCTCATATAAAGAAGATTTCTGGAAATATTTAGAATCTTTTAATACAACTCAAGCACATTAGCACAGATATTTTTAGTCTCATCTGACTGGCTTGCTGTTTAGCCTCTTGTCACAACCAGTCAGCCTTCATATCAAGAGGATCTTCATAGATGAGTTTTATGATATTGCTGAGTGTTATCCAGATTATCAAGACAAGTGGGCTGCTTTAGCAAAGGAGTGTATTAGGCTAAACATATAGCTCATCCTTCTGTCAGTGATCTGCCCTCCCACAATATTAGAAACATTCTTGAAACTATTCAGGATGAACTTGGGTCAACCATACTTCATTTGAGCATCCATTAACAGACCAGAGATCAGCCTTCATTTCATGCAATACCTGACTCCAAAGAGCTCCCAGCTTTGACTCTCTTTATGCTGTTGTTAATTATCTTCTAGGCCAGTTGCAATTTGAGAAATGAAAGCTCATATTTTTCAATGGCCAGAAAGATGTGGAGAGATTCACCAAGGATAAGGCTATGCCATCCACCACAGTGAACTTTGCATCAAAGACAATACTAAAAAAGACAACCTCTGAAAATGAGACAAAAAAAAGATGAAAGTGATGGCTTGCATCACTGAGTTTGCTTAGAGAATAGACAGGCCTCACATTCAGTTTGTAGTGGTGATCAAGGACCTCAAGTATGGATTTCTCATCATCATGCAAATGGTTGGATAGGCTGGATAGGATGGAAAAGAGTTGTATGTATTTATCTTCAGCACTAAACCAGGATGTATAGAACTCTGAAAATCTGAATAGTACAGCTGCTTTTAAGGTGATACTGGGGCAAAGTGATCAATGCAAAGTATATGCTACAGTAATAGATTTGAAACACAACAACCTAGATTTGAAACATCTGGAGGCAATAACCCTCTAAACATACTTTAAACAGTTCCTTTTGGTTTGCAACATTCTGCAAGAGTCTTAAACTCCCAAGTTCACTATCATTGCTCCCAATAACCTAATATACCTGCAACTCACTCTTTACACCACTCCTAATCTGATTCCAATGGCCAACATCTTCCAAACACTTTACCAACAAGAGGAGGAGATTTACTGCCCTCAGAACATCTTCAGAGCAGTATAGAACCAGATATATAATGAACTACTTCTATCTCTAAAGTAATACCTGGAAGGAACTCCTTACAGAGTGAGAAAGACCTAGAAGAGCAGATGGTCCTAGTGGACCCATTCCAAGCTCTGTTCATTGTTTGAGACTTACATCTTGATGATCTAGACATCTTCACCTATAACCAATTCCAATTTCACACCACCACTCTTTACAAAAAAGCTCACAAGGAGCTGAGCTACTTTGACCAGAGAACAGTCCACCAGCTAATAGTGGAGATGTAGGTGGTATAGCAAGGAGTGATCCAAACACTCCACCACCTCACTATATTTCAAAACCTCCTTCCAATGAGGATCAACTACCCTAGGAAGAGCCTAATAGAGCTCAAACCCAACATATTCATATTGAAGGAATTACATATCTTCCTGCAGCTTCATCAGGATCCTCTGACTAAATACTCAATCATCATATATTCTACCAGGATTGTTTTTTCTTTCTCCATACAACAGGTCAAATCTCTAGCCCTCTACACTATCAATTCCCTTTGCTATCTCAATGAGCCTATAGCACAGACTTATGAAGGTGTAGGCTGAGCTTTTCCTTGTGCTTCAAATAAAGCTTGTCAATCATTTATGGTTCATGCATATTTAACTATTTCTGACACATGACAAAATCTTTGATACATAGATTTCACTATTTCCTTTTCTGTAAAAGAAGAGAAGTGAAAACATTGTAACAAACAGCAAAACACTGTTTCAAAGAAGCAAAAGCAATTCAGAATCTGGCTTTTTAAAAAGGGATTCCAAAACACAGAACATACACTAGGATTACCTCAAGGAAACTTGCAGAGAAGTACTCCTACCAAATTTTCATCTATTAGTCTCATCTATGATAAACTATTCTCTAATTTTGGATTTGCAGATCTCTCTCTTTTCATACACTAAATAATGGCAACCATCTCAGTCTCCACTGATTTTAAAACTGATCAGACCATGATTTGTCACATTCTCATCCTTGTTGGTATAACCAACTACTCTATCTGGAGATCTCATCTTCAAGGCTATCTTTGCTCTCAATTGCTCTAGAACTGGATTGACAAATTCTATACTTTTGACAAATGATGCCATAGAGCAGAACAAATAGAAAACTATTGATCTTTGCATTGCTGGCATTATTACCAATACCACAAGTGATACACTTGCTAAACAATAAGATTATAAGTATATTCCCAATACCACTACATCTAAACCATCTGCTGCTAAAATGTTATCTATGGTCTCAAACAAGCCACTTAACCAAAGTCTTATTAAAATAAAATTTAAATGCCTTTATTCTAATTTCAGGAGTTTATATCAAATTCAAAGAAAAGGACATTTTCATAATTATCATCTATGTGGATGATGCACTTTTTATTGGAAGCAATAGAATGCAACTACTTGCTTTTAAAAAGCTATTCATAAAAACCTGAAAATCCAGAGATTTGGGAGAAGCCAAAAAATATCTTGGCATGAGGATTATAAGAGATTGCAAAAAGCATTTTCTTATCCTTGATCAAATCAAATATGCTGAAAAGGTTATCAAGAGATTTGATCAAGAGAACTCAAAGAAAACTTCAGTTCCTCTTCCCACTGAGTATAATTCCAAACCAAATGAAAGTGAAAGCATCTACTTTGCTCAGAAGTCACTATCAATCTGTCATTGGATCCTTGCTATACATTATGCTTGAAACTAGACCAGACAGATATCACTTTTTCAGTGATCAAAATATTCCAGTTCTCTGCCAATCCATCAGAAGAACACTTGCAGAAAGCAATACATATAGTTCACTATCTATCACATTTATCTAAACTCTGCATCACATATAAAGGAACAGGCAATTTAAACAGTTTGATTGCCTACTCTAACACTGACTGGGTAGGAGATATTAAAACATCTTGCTCTACTACTGGTTATGCAGTTTTCCTTGCAAATGATATAGTTTTATGGTTTTCTAGAAGACAGAAACACGTATATCTATTATCTACTGAAGCAGAATATGTTGGTATGACAGAA
>JBBPUN010000535.1:0-10438 GCA_038094715.1 Heimioporus punctisporus | reverse complement strand
ACCTGTTGGAAGCGCAGAGAAAGTTGGTCGCCCAAGCGGAGCTGTTGCGTGAAACGACCGCTACACGTGATGAGATACGCGATCGCTTGACGTCAGAACTCGAGACGGCTCGGGTAAAGTACGACGAGCTGGAACGCACGAGTCGTGATGAGAAAGAAACCGCGCTTGCCATTGAGAAAAGTCTCAGGGAACATTATGATCTGATGAACAGCTTTTGGAAAGGGTAAGGTGTATTCCATCACGATTCCTTATCTGGTCGCTAACGTGTTGGTTATAGCCAAGTAAGTCGATCCCGTTTACGCGCGCGCTATCTCCCTCAGACACGCTTTCAGATGGAGTCTGTAAATCAGGAATGTCGGTCCTTGCGTGACGAGCTCGAACGACATCGCTCGGGTGGGGTGGCGGTCCCGCGAGCGATCGAACTCCAACACTTTTACAAGACCGAGCCGAGGCGATCCCGCTCTAGCAGCCTGACCCAAGTCGATTCTACCAAGGGCAAAGTCATCGTCGATGACGACTATGACCTTCATCTCTCGCCTCTTGCAGAGGTTGTTGCGCCGCTGATGTCCTCTGCACCCTCGTTGATGGCACTTGCCGACGACTCTGACCCGGACGAGATATTAAAGGCGAAGCGGGTCAAGTCGCCCATCCAGGAGGAGACCGAGCCCGAGTCTGAACTGGAAGATTCTGGCCACGCTCCGTTCCCTGTCCACCTCCAGCCGGTCATGACCAAGGCTGATCCTATACCCATACCCTCCCGAACGTCGCCGTCCCGTCAGTCGAACACCATGGCGATGTCCGTCACCGCTGATCCTTGGGCACCGGCTATTTCCTGTTCGAAATCGCGAGATGACGTCGTGATGAGCAGTCGACCCCCGTCGCCTGGTCGTCGGCACCCGTCGGATCGTGCGGCGCTGTTGCAGGGTCCGCGCCCGAACAAGGACGGGTACGGCCGCGAGATGACGGAGCTGAAGCAGCGGGACTCGATCGAGATGGTGCACAAGGACCACCTGGTGTCGAAGCTGCACGACCTGCTGGACAGCCCTAGACCGACGTCGACGCTCCACGGACATATGCAAAACCGCGGGGAATTGCCGGAACCGACGCTCCCACGTCCCGTGTCACGATTAGCGACGCCGTCTCGTCCGACGACTGCGCAGCTGCCTGGGTCCTCGGCGGCACACTATCCGGACGATGTGCCGGACCGGAGGCCGCTGGTGCGAGCGAGCGACGTGGCGATGCAGCTGGAGAGGGAGCGGATGGAGAGAGAGCGACGTCGGATCAAGGACGCGAACTCGCTCAAGGACGCGACCAACGCTGGCACGGACGTGTACCCGCTCGCGCGACACAAGTCGGGGAGCAGCAGAAGCAAGCAGTACTGGGTTCCGGCCGAGACGTTTGCATAGGTTCGCCCTGTTTATTATGTTTTGCATTTCTCTCTCTCTTTTTTTTTTTTTCTTTCCTTCTCTCCACATCCATTCGCACGTCGGACATGGTATAGAAAGTAGTGGATCACCTTCTTTCATCAATGTCTCCTCTCTTCTCATGATTATGTTGGCCCTTTTTGCGTGGTCGAACGTGTTTGATCGGGCTGGGCGAGTAATGTATGTAACATAACTGTGATACCTGCATGTTTGTACGATTAGCCTCTACGATGCTGTTTTATATTGTAACCGTGAATTGAAACGCGATCTAGTACAATAGTCGTAGGATATAGACATCATAAAAAAAGGTACATAAATCAAGCGACACACTGCAACGTAGCACCACAAAACTGAGCAGCCAAGAGGTAGAGCAAGAAGAGGACGACGAGGATGACGACGACCATCGTCTTGGTGCTGCGCCACCACATTTGCCTCCGTGCCGTCCGTGCGCCACGCCGAAAGGCGGTCGCTTGCGTCGCCATCGTGTCTGTCTTGTCGAGGAGGAGTTCGATGCGTTCGCCCCGGCTGAGGATCTGCTCGACGTTCTTGACCATGATGTCCTTGACGTGGTCGAGTTCGGCTTGGGCGCGTGCGACTTGGTCGACGGGCGGGTCGGTGTTGTACGCGTGGAGGAGGGAGGCGATGGTGGGCGAAAACGTGCCCTGGAGGGCGTGGGCCGGGGTCGAGCTCAGGACGGTCGAGGAGGACGAGGGGGATTCGGTAAACTGCGTGGCGTCAGTGGATCAGAAGGGAGAGCGTGTGTGCGAGACGGAGAGGACCTTGCGCTGTAGCTCGGCGAGAAACGCAAACGGTGTTTTACTGTCAAGAAAGAAATGACGAGGACGAGAGCGGAGGGGGGGGAGTGGCTCACCGTCCGACGGCGTCGTCTGCCATGACGAGGTAGACGAAGCCGCGTTCGGAGATGTAGTGAAAGAGGTATTGGTCCCAGACGTAGGTGAGCTTGCCGTCATTCGGGGGGATCTTTGATAAGATTGCCTGGGTTGCTGAAGAAGTCGTGAGTTGTTCGGATGGACGTGCGAACGAAGAAACGTGCCCTGGGTAAAGTCTCGTCCGCCGGGTTCTTGGTACTCTGCCAGCACGACGGAGCCACGCGCGACGAGCGCTGTGAGCTGAACAGCAAAGACCGGTCATTCTCTACTCCACCCGTCGAGTCGAACACGCACCAGAGACATCTTGGACGGACGACGAAGCGGTGATCGAAAAAGGAAACTCCGATAGCTGAAGCGTGAGAGTTCCCACGGGACCCTCCACGACAGCGCGCACGTCAACTCCACTCATTACCGTCAAATGGTGCGACTCTCGCTCGTGCTCGTCCGCCGTCGCTGACGCTGTCTAGTCCGACTCCGACTCTTCGCGTGCACAAAGCCCATCGAATGGCAAGGCAAACGCCGTCGCTCGACCTCCCGGTGCCCAGATTCGGTACGTGGTCGGTAAAATTTCGTCGCTGGCAAGAGTATCGAACACTCTACAGTCGACGTGCTGCAGGGTCGCAGGCATCACGACCCAACTCGACGCGCGCGGCAGGTGCAGGTGGTTCGTCGGGGACGATGCTGAAGCTGTACACGGACGACTCGCCCGGGCTGAGAGTGTAGGCGTTTCGAGAACGTGGTAGGCCGGTGCTGACATTTTTGTGCGCAGTGATCCCTACGTGGTGCTCATCCTCTCGCTCGCATTCATTGGCTCGATCTTTTTCCTGCACATTTCTGCCAAAATCATACGGTCGTTGACCAAGTAAAATATACCTCGTTAGTTTTTGAATAGGAGACATGCCCGAACACGGTCTGTTGCGGACCAACGTCTCGATGACCGAGAGATTCGTGTTGTGCGCCAACGAGCCCGCCGTCCAATACGCTGCCCGCGTCCTCGCAACGTCCCCGTTCCTCATCGTCGACTGCGAGGGCAAGTGTCTCGGCGCTACCGACGGCGTGCTCTCGCTCATGTGCGTTGGCACGGCCCACGCCGAGCACATCTTCGTCTTTGACGTGCTCGCACTCCAGTCGCGCTACGCCCTCGCATGTATGCGCCCCGTCTTCGGCATGCTCGCGGACCCGTCGGTGAAGAAGATCATGTGGGACTGTCGCAACGACTTTCTCGAGATATCGACGGCGTACGGCATCCACCTCCAGGGCGTGCTCGACCTCCAGCTGGCCGAGATCGTGTCCCGTACGACGCTGCGGGGCGAGCAGGAGTGGAAGCGTGTCGCCCGTCTCGCCGCTCGCGGACGGCGCTTGCCGCTGTCGCTCATCAAGCAGAACCCAGACTTGTTCGTCGGCGTGCATAGCCTGCAGGGCATGGATGCGTGCATCCGCGAGGCCAAGCTGCCCACGACGGGAAAGGACCGTGAGTGTTCTTCGTCTTGCCTGTGATGTGGTCCGACTTTTTGTGGTGTTAGCGCAGGTCGTCGCGATGCACAAGACGAACGGGTCGACGATATGGCTCGATCGACCGCTCGTACCGCAGCTGCTCGAATATGCCGTGCACGACATCGAAATGATGGGTGCGCTCTACGAACACTTCAAAGCCCAGCTCTGGATCACGCCGCTCAACGAGGCCGGACTGATCGTCCAAAGCATGCGTTATGCGTACTCGCTCTACCACCAGGGCCGGTTGGCGGAAGAGGACGTGTTTGGATCGAGTTCCGTTCTCCCGCTCGACGTGCTTCGTGAGCCGCGTGGGTTGACGGTGCCGTGTTCTGGCTGCAACCGAACGCTCTCGTTGAATTGTTTTACGGTCGACCGACGGGGGAGGAAGATCGTCGCGCGGACGAACTTTTGTCGGCTCTGTCAAATCAAGATGTTGATCAAGCATGTCAGTCTCCCCGTTTCTTGGGTCGGCGTGGCATCCTATGTGCGTCTTTTGTTCTCTCTCCGCGCTCGTCTGTTCACGCCCGTCATACAGACTTAGACCCACTACGTACTATCGTGTATGTATTTGTAGCACACAGCCCGCTTACTTACATAAGCCCGTCGATAATCAATCACGCCATCTCTTCCTCCTCGACACTCCACGACCATGTCCTGGCAAGGTCCATCGCCCGCATATTTTTGTTTCGCCACCGACGGGCTAATGCCTTATCGCAGTGTACGTCGACACGAACCTCCTCTCGACCGGAAAGATCTCGAGGGCGGCCATCCTGGGCCAAAAGGGTGGCGTATGGGCAACCTCGGCAGGATACACCGTACGGCCATCCCCCTATGTGCGATTCATCCTGATCCTCTTTTCAGCTCACGCCCCAAGAACAAAAGGCCATCGTGAACGCGTTCGTCAACACGGCAGATACGCAAGCAAAGGGCGTCCATCTAGCCGGACAAAAGTTCTTCACTCTCCAGTGTGACGAGAAACACATCTACGGCAAGAAACAGGCGAGTACGATCGGATGACCGCCCGTGTCTGGTGCTGATCGTGTGCAGGCCGACGGATGTGTCCTCGTCAAGACCAACCAGGCGATCTTGGTTGCAGAGTACGTTGCACCCACACAAGCAGGGGAAGCCACGCCCGTCGTCGAGGGATTGGCAGACTATCTGAGGAGCGTAAATTACTAGACAACGTCATACCAGGATTTGTATTCATTTCATCCATGTGTCGTTGCACAGGATGAAGACACAGCATTCACGACCAGCTTATAACCTTGTGCCTTCCACACGTCAGATGCCAGTCGACGATGCCCAGCGCGCCTCAAGACATTTACGCGAGATTGTTGTCCTCTCCTCGAGGCTACCCCCTCTGGACCCCTGAACCGAGCAATGAGCTCTTGATGGAACGTCGGGAGGGCCTCAGAATCGGCGACGTCGGTGTCGTCCTCGACGACGGCGGTTTCGATATCCTGTTCAACCTATGCTTGCCTGCAGACCATCCCTTTCACCTTCGCCACGGTGTCCCCGACGGCTTTACCTTTATCAACCCAGGTCTGCTCGACATCAGGACCGTCCCCAATTCGGAGCGCCCAGGTCGTATTCTTTCGTCCTCGTCTGTCATGCGAGACGAGTCAGCAGAGGACGTCACAAAGAGGTACCGGCTTTCGTTAATTTATTATCGCGTTCATGTACCCTCTCGGCAGACACGATTCGCTCTACCGGTTTAACCTGTCGTCGAGTGAAGGCGCGCTGCTCATCCTTCCAGACGGTGCCGAACGTTACGACCTCCTCAGCGAACACCTCTTTCTCGAACAAGCAAAGCTTCACGGGGCTGCTTGGTACCATTACGCCGTGAACCGTCGTCATCGGCTCATCAGTCCGGATGCACTCTATCTGATCACGGGTATGCACAAGACCCGCGCGTGGTCCGTCGCGGCGTTTGAGAACACGACGGCCGATCACACGGCCTACTTTAAAAAAATCCAAAGCGCGGGCACGGATGAGACTACGTACACTTGGGAGACGACGTGTTGTGCGTTGGACTGGCGTGTCGGACCGTACGTCGACCATGGGATCCCGAACCAGGCGGTGTTCATCCGTGGGCTCAAGATTGCGTTGCGAAGCGGGTTTCTGGGTACTCGGTGGATCAGTGTCGAAGCCGACGCTCCCTCTACGCGATTCACGCCTGTGAAATCGACGAGCATCGTCCCGAGCAATTCGCCAGTGCTGAGCACTCTCGCCGGGTTTTTTGGCCGTACGGGTAGTAGCGTCTTTCAAGCGACGCGGCACAACGAGGGACCGACGGTGGAAGATGTGCCACAAACAAGCGGTGCTCGCGAGGGATACGATGGTATGTATGTCAGCGTTGAGCGGGTCCCCAACATACCTCCTGTGGGTACAAGCTTTGTGTGGGAAATCGTGCGCTAACCGTCTCAACAGGCCATTCACCCCTCAGACGCAATCAATCGATACCTGCTTGCCAAGGTTCGTCACGCCGACACTCGAGCCAAAACAGCACACGCACGTCTCTTTCTAGGATCCTTCTGCCAATATTGCGATTACGAGTGACAGTGTTTGGATCTCGCTACTCGAGACCGTAGGTTACTTTTTTTTTTCTCTGGCCACGTTCATTCCTTTTGGTTTTCAGGAGTCGATTACGCCTCAAGACCTTGGGGACGAAGCTCATCTCGAAGTACTGTTATCTGACCGTTATCGCATCGTCTCACGTCAAGGTGGGCCCGACACCTCCGTGTCTTCGTGTTATTCACATTCTCGTAGGGGCAGCGTTTCTCGAGAAGAGGCCGACAGAGTCTGTGGCCGCTTGTTCCTCAGCGATGTCCGAGCCCGGCGCGACGGCTTCGACAAGTACCGGTGATACCCCCAGTCTCGACACACTTGATCTGCATACGGAAAGCAAATTAACGAACGTAGTTACATTGTTGAATTCTTCAGGTGAGCAACGTCGTTTTGGTTGTGTGTTTGTTCTGATAGGTGGAGATAGTGTATATGGGCTGGCGGTCGATGAGCACCTCCACACCCCTAAGCCGTTGGGGCTTGAATGCACCAAGTGGCGCTCGGAGCTACCCCCAGCCTATAATGGATCCAGCCGCCTCGTTTGAACCGCCAGATGGTGAGCGCATCGTTTCTGTGTCGTGATCGTTACTGACTGTCGTGTCTGGTATGGTCAGCTCTGAATGATTCAAGTGAGGAATATGTGCGTGATCACTCTGATATGTAAAGCGCCGGCTTGAACGATCGATACAGTCGCCGCCACAAACCCCAACGGTGATGCTGGATCACCAGGTACACACGAGAGGCAAGACGCAGGTAGGGCTTGATGATTTCACGTTTTGTTGGAAACATTAGGAAGCTGACTTGTTTAGAGCCTGTCACTGAGCGATCGTGAATCGAAGATGTGCGTTTGTCAGTGGATGACCAACGGTAGTCCATGTGGCGATCGCGTTCGAAGACAAAAATTTTCTGCGCACTTCAATACAGTTCACGGAATCCCTCCACCCGGAACGGTCCAATGCAGTTGGATTGACTGTGGAAAAGAGATGTCCACTTTTTCCCTACCTCTTCACATCCAAGAGAAACATCTTGAACTCTCCAAATATCGCTGCATACCCTGTGACAGATTATTTACTCGTCGTTCCGTGCTGATGGCGCATAACGCAACTGTGCACGGTCATGAGCCCATCAGTCGAGATGCTCTACAGCCACCCACTGTCTTTCATTAAGACATGCACAAGAATTGATGTGTTCCACTACAACTTCACATCACAGTTGATAAAGCATTTAGACATGCTGTTATACACCATGGTTTGATGTTCAATCATTAATCTTTCTTTTGTGATGTACCACTTTGGGAAAATATTTTTGTCGTCAAAGGTCTTGGATGCCCTATGTATGTCCAGTAAATCGAGGGTGCTGTAATGGGTTGCTCCGGCAATGATATGAACAACCAATTAGAAAGTACTACGACTCTAATCCGAATCATGTGATGTTCGCTTTGTCTCCTTTCTGACAAGACGACGGCGAACGCTCGCCGGTTTCTCATGATTCTAGTTCAGGGTCGAATTAGTGTAAGCTGTCGTGGCAAAGCCGATCCGCTGGTTGGTCGCATCGTAAACGCTGTAGAATCGTTGCCTAAAAGGCGCATCAGAAAAGTAAAAATTCCACGGCAGAACGCGTACAGGAACATGTATCCGACGACAAAGTCGAACCCTTGGCCAAAATGCGTCCCAAGATCGGCAACGATGAGGTAGATCGCGGAAGCGTTGCCACCAATGATCGTGTTGAATGCCCGGGGCCAGATTTGCGCGTCCGGAGAGAGCTCGAATACCCTGTGCGCAATCCTGAACGACAATGGCTCGAGAGCCTCGTATTGTTCTTCGGTGATGTGGAGGAGACCGGTGGCGGGATCGATAACGCCGCCCGTGACGGATTGGTATCTCTGGAACGCTTCTGAAAAATGCGAATGCGGAGCATATCAGCGGTTATTATCGCTCCTCGAGAGTCAAGTCACGAACCGGTGGCGATCAGAATGAGGGAGCTGGTCGTATCGATGATGCCGACCGTCTTGGACAGTATCGTCCAGCGACCATAGTGAATCGCCTGTTCATAGCCCCAGTACCTCGACGCGGGCGATTCCGTGGTGACCGGGACGTATTCGAACGCGCTCGTGTTGACGGTGGGGTCAAAACCGCCCAGGGTAAATATGTTTTTGGTTAGAATCCCAAACGGGGCGAGATAGATACCCAACACTTGGGCGAAGATCTTTCCTTGGATAAAAAGGTTCTCTATCACGGTGGGGACCGTGTTCATGTTTGCGGCCGAACCCTCGCTCAAGCCGACGGGGCCAAAAGCGAGGACGCCATCAATGTACTTGAAACCGCCGGACTCGCTGGCAACCCCGATGGACTGCTGCGTTATTGGATAACCAGAAATGAAGCTGACGGTGTCGTTCCATATCGTCCCAGAAAAGTAACCTTCGCTATAGTTCACCGCCTGTGATCGCCAATAAATATGACGAGAATAGCAAAAGTGAATGGCGGGACGTACGACGCTGTTTCCAGTGTTTACGCTCGTAGAAGTCTGGACGTAAGCGCTCTCGGCGCCGATCCACGTCACGGCGCTTGCGGTGTCGATCTGAAGCGCGTCTACGGACCACTATCAGCCCAGCGCACCGAGATCGGTGAACCATCTCACGCACAGGTAGACGCAGGGCTGCCAACATCGACAGTCGCCAAGAGGCCCACGGAGGCATTTTTGGTGTATGAATACTTGCTGAGTTGCCTAGTATGTTCGAGTGGGCTTTGGAGAAGCCGGGCGCGAGCTCTGTCCTTTTCTACGACGCCGAGCATGCCGTCCTTGTTAACGCTCGCAGACAGAGAGAGAAAAGATGTTTCAGCGCTGCGACTGAGGGGGCCGGCCTCCGTGACGGCGGCGATGAAGGCGAGCGACAGGAGGGTCCTTGGAGGAAACATGAGGAGGATCGGTTGCGGACCATGTCGTGCGTCGTCGTGAGCTTATATCCGGACGTTACTAGGCGAAGTGATCCTAGTTGACGTTGAAACTCGACTTGCGATTGATTGCTTCATCGCGACTGATGCTACCGTTAGATCACGTGCCTCGACGTTGTCTGTTTGTTCCCGACGATGCCCGACGGTCTCGAGATCGTCATCGACTACCGCGGCGTGAAACACGATCAGGTCGTGTCGAAAAGCGCCAGCTTGTCTGCCGCGTTTGCCATCCTGAAGAGGGACCTCGCCCATCTCCGCGTACACTCGCCGTCCCAAAGAAATGTCCGCCTTGTCAACGGGTCCTTTGTCCTCCACTGGCCGACAGCGGGTTTGAGCACCAAGGCAGCCGGCAACGTACGCACCGTTCTGCGTTGGTAGCGTCGGATTCAGACACCTCGTTCAGGATTCCCTCCACACGCGATGGTACAAGCTGTGCAGCGACGATCCGGAATCACACAGACTTCGCGACTTTCTCTCCATGTGAGCCTCTTGCGACCGCCCCCCCGTTGACGTGGATCTCACCCGGAAGTCAGCGAATCTATCGTGATGACCCAGGAGCATGTCCTTTTTCCCCCATTCTCGTTGGGCTTTTGCTGAACGGCTTTCTAGCGGCCGTTTGATTTGTTCTACGACCCCGTCGCAAAAGGACGTTCTTAAAGCGCCGCTCGCAATGCGGTTGAGCGACTCCTTGCCGTCCCTCCCCGTGAGCCTGCCGTGCCCACCGGCGCCACCATTTCTTCCTGCGAAGCCGCCCCCACCGAGCGCCGTACGTTTATATCCGCATCTTTGCACGACGTCGCGCCTCATTCGCGTGATAGCCCAGGGTGGACAGACTACCTCCCCCAACTCTCAAGAGACGGCTAAGCGAGGACGGCTCGTCTAACCCGCCAGCGGTGCGACCGAAGCTAGGTCCGACCACATCCACGACCACGCTCCCTCCCCGACCGATGAACTCTCTCGGCGCTGGTCTGCAACATGTGCCCGGCGAGGCGCCAAGAGCGTTTTCTTCCCTGCCCGTGCCAAACGCGGGTTTGGCACGTGCAGCCGAGGCCCCTTCAGGAACATGGTCGACCCAAGCGTCTGGAGAGAGGACGAACCCACCCGCGATGTCCAC
>JBBPUN010000534.1:0-11860 GCA_038094715.1 Heimioporus punctisporus | reverse complement strand
CAAAGAAGCCCTTGATTTGCGCTCCATTAGCTCCAAATCCCAGTGAGTCATTCCCACTGAGAGAAGCCTATCTATCTTCTTCTTCCTTGTGTCCACTCTGCACCCAGAGAAGCCTATTGCTTCTTTAAGGATCAGGAGCTGTATCCATTGGTTGCTCCTCCTGAAGTGTATCTCAACCTCTATTGATGTCTTGCTCTATTTCAGTGACAGGTCTTTCACCATATGCATTGTCAGGTAAAATCCTAGGGTGTGGATTTCTAGCAGAGTGTCTGTATATCTCAGGACGATGCTGATGAGCAGACTGTTTATGATAAGTGAGGTATTCACAAGGATTTCTAATGGGAGGTAACCAACTGGATGGACCAGCTCTTGGTTCAGAATTATCTGATAATGGTTCAGCAAGCTCATCTTCTGATTCTGATGAATTAGGAAGCATATAACGCTTATGCTGATGTCTATCTTCAAGAGCACTTTGATGTCCAGTCTCTGGTTCATTTCTAACCTTGCTTGGATGTATTGGTGATGGTATGGAAGGCTTTTGATGTGATGATGATCCAAAAGTAGATGGAGATTGATCTTTAGGATTAAAGAATGAATGATGCAATCAGAAGTTTCTGATGTGTGTCCGGCATCATCAGGTGGATCTGAAATGTGGAGATCATTCCTTGGTATAGGAAACAAAATAATGACATCTCTATGAGGAGGTTCTAGATTCTCTTCATGAGTGGTTGTTTCTTCATCATTAGTTTGTTTGTTTTGGTAAACCAGTTAAATGCACAAAAGCATGTCTAAGAGCATTTTTGGATGGATGTCCAAAGTGATCCTGCCATAATTGATAAGAAGAAGAATCTGCCATAGAGGAAACAATCATTTCAACTGGAGTGATCATTTGAGACCGAAACCAGTGAAGATTGTTAGACTTGGATAAGGCAGTGGCTTGTATCACAAGTTTTCCACTTTTGTTCCAGATTTTCGAGCCGGAAGCTGTAATATTACAGTGAAAGCTTTTGTTTGTTAAAGAAGGGACTGAAAGAAGTCTATGGGTTGCTTCAGGAGTGTACCACACATTCTCAAGGATGAGATGATTGGGAAGTCCATGTTGTTTAACAATGATGGTACCAGGACCATGCATATGGACCTTGCTGCCATTTGCAACAGAAGTGGTGTGCTCTTGATCACCAAGATGTGCAAAGTCATCTAAAAACGGTGATAAGTGATCAGTACAACCACTATCAATCATCCAGTGATTTTGGTAAAAAGAAAGCGCAGATTTAGTCTTAGAGTGAACAGTATTCACACTCGAGTAAGCATCTAAGAAAGTAGCATTGCCAAACCAGTCTCCATCATTCCAGTCTATATCTGGGGGTACATGCGCAGAACTGTCTAAGTCTCCATAGTATGGGTTTTGCGCAACAGAAGGACCCAGTCTTTCATCAAGTTGATGAAGTGAGTTGCTTGTTCTGTCAGAAACAAGCCCTCCCAAGGAAAAAGTCGCTTTAGAGCACTTTCCTTTCTTTTTCTGCCTCTTGGGAGATTCTGCAGTAACTTCTGAGGCATTAGAAGGAACTGCGGCGCTGAAAGGACTTGGTACCTTTTGGTTTGGGTGTAGATTCGTTATCATCAATCATGACAGTATCTTTGTCCTCAAATCCACCAGGAATGGTAGATGGACCAGCTTGATTGGCCATGTCCATGTTCATACCATTATCTGTGGTGTCAGATGAGGGTAATTCCCAAGAATTGAACGCTTCTGCGTTACCATTATAACCATCTAAGTTATAGTCTGCTGAATAGGTATATCCAGCGAGATCTGCCTCAATTCCGCCTTGTAGAGAAGAATTGGATTGTTTAGCAGTTCATTGTGCAGTGGCTGAGAAGTGATCATCATAAATCTGTTGAATCTCATTAAAGCGATCATAATCATTACTCCAATCTGCATTAGCAGTGGTGGAAATGTTGTCATCCTCATCTGGATCTATCATCATTGAGTTAATATCAACATCAGATGTGACAGCATGGACAAAACCTGTTTCTTGGACCGCATTAGCCCTTCCTTTTCCTTTTCCTTTCGCTTTATTAGTTTGCATTTGAAAACCATTGCGATTCTGCTGTTTCTGGGCTTGTTTGCCCGGGTTTCTCTTCTGGTAAGGAGATGCTTAAAGTGTCCTTGTTGCGCAGAAGGAGCTTCATTTGAAGCTTGCTGGTTTTTGTTCCAGCGATTTTGCTGGGGTGGTCCCCTACGAATAACAGCAGTTCTGTTGCTTTGATGAGCAACAGGTTGGTGATCAAAGGCATTAATGCGAGCAGAAAGTGGTCTTCTTGTTGAAGAAAGCTCTATTTCAGAATTGATTCATCTTACAACGAGATCAACTTTGAAATCTGCCTCAGAAATGGTCTGGGTGAGCATTGAAGTGAAAGAATGGTAGGAAGGTGGCAGTTTGGTCAAAAGAAACATTGCTTTGAAGGATTCTGGCAGATTAAGGCCAGCTGCAAGCATATCATCAAAACAGGTGATGATTGCTGTAATATCTCGCTGTGCTGAGCGTTCTCGGATGGTTAATCTGGAAGCATGATAGAAAGAGGACCATTGTCCAGCAAGTCCTCGACTGCCAAACAAGAGATCCATCTTATCTAAAAATGCTTTAGCAGCAGATGGTTTAGATGTGGTAGTGTTGGGAATATACTTATAATCGCATTGTTTAGCAAGTGTGTCACTTGTAGTATTGGCAATAATGCCAGCAATGCGAAGATCAATGGTTTCCCATTTGCTTTGCTGTGTGGTATCCTTGCACTTATCAAATGTGTAGGATTTATCGATCCAGTTCCAGAGCGATTGAGAGCGAAGATAGCCTTGAAGACAAGATCTCCAGATAAAGTAGTTGGTGATACCAACAAGGATGGGAATGCGACCAATCATGGTTTGATCAGCATTGAAGTCAGTGGGGACTGAGATAGTTGCCATTGTTAATGTATGAAAAGGTAAAGATCTGCGAATCCAAAATCAGAGAATAGTTCATCATAGATGAGATTAATAGGTGAAAATGCGGTAGGGGTACTTCTCTGCAAGTTTCCTTGAGGTAATCCTAGCGCATGTCCTATGTTTTGAAATCCTTTCTTGGAGAGCCAGATCCTGAATCGTCGCTGCTTCTTTGAAACAGTGTTTCGCTGTTTGGCCCAGCGCTTTCGTCTCTCTTCTTTTACAGAAGGGGAAACGGTGAAATCTATGTACCAAAGATCTTGCCATGTGGTAGAAATGGGTAAATATGCGTGTGTTTCGAAGGGAATAAAGAATAACCATGGGAAATGATGTGGATTCTTTATTTTTGTCTCTAGATCTGATAGATCTAGGAAAGGGTTGCTATGGAAGTATGGAAACGCCAAAATTGGCTGATTAATCCAATAATTAAGATTGACAAATGAAATTGGAGTGTCATCTTTGTCCATTTGAAACACATAAGCACATCTATGGCAAGAAGAATCTAAATAATCATAAGAAGTACAAGGAATGGGCCAAACGCGGTGTACAGGTGTTTCAAGAAGCGAAAAGTGAGACGAGTTACAGATATTTGCAAAGTCTACATTTGATGTTAGCTTTGATCGCAGCTCTTCTTCTTGGTACTTTGGTATACCCAAGAAGAGTGTTGTGGATGATTCCTGCATCTAACCAAGGGTTAGTGCGCTGTAAATGCAGGATTTGTTGTTGAAGCTCATAGAGCCTCGGCAGCTTAAGCTGGAAGTCCATTCGCATGTCCTTTTCAAAGAACTGGTTCCACATCCTCACATCTGCACCTTTATAGACATTTACTTCCCTCCAAGCGTCCAGATTATCCCATCCCCATTGCTGCGCTCTCCAGTTACCATGGTAGATATGGTAGTTGGGTTTGAGGGCTTGAATCAAGCGCAAAGTATGGTGGGTGAGGGTGAAGTACTGGACTGGAAAGATTTCATAGCCTTGACCATGTACCACAAAAGATTGGCAAGCTTCGTTTGAAGCGCAAGGAAAAGCCCAACCTGCACCTTCATAAGCCTGTGCCAAAGGCTCATTGAGATAGCGAAGATAGTTGATAGTGTAGGGGGAAAGAGATTCGACCTGTTGGATAGAAAAAGGGAAGACTACCCTAGTAGAGCGCATAACGATGGAATATTCATCCAGAGGATCCTGGTGAAGTTGCAGGAAGATAGGTAATTCCTTCGATATGAAAACATTGGGTTTAAGCTCTATGAGGCTCTTCCATGGGTAATCAACCCTCATTGGAAGGGGATCTTGAAATATAGCGAGGTGGTGGAGTGTTTTCAGTACTCCTTGATGCGCCACCTGTGTCTCCACCATCAGTTGGTGGGCTGTCCTCAGGTTGAAGTAGTTCAGCTCCTTGTGAGCTTCCTTGCATAGAGTTGTGTGGAATTGGATTTGATCGTAGGCGAAGATGTCTAGATCGTCGAGATGTAATTCCCGAACGATGGAGAGGGCCTGAAAAAGGTCCACTAGGACCATCTGCTCTTCTGGGTCTTCCTCGCTCTTGGGAGGAGGTCCTTCCAGGTACTGCTGCAGAGATGGCAACAGTTTGTTGTATACCTGGTTCTGAATCACCTTGAACATGTTCTGAGGGCGGTAGATGTCCTCCTCGGGTTGGTAGAGCGTCTAGAAGATGTTGGCCATTGGAATTAGAGGATGAGTGATGTGGAGAGCGATTTGGAGGTGTATGAGGTGGTTGGAAGCGATAATTGCGAACTCTGGAGCTAAAGGCTCTTGCAGAATGCTGGAGACCAAAAGGAGCTGTTTGAAACGTGTTTAATGCGTTATTGCCTCCAGATGTTTGAGATCTGGGTTGTTGTGTTTTAAATCTGTTACTGATGGTTTCAGTTCGTATATATGGTCTATCAAGGTGCTCCTGAAGCGGAATTTCAGCACCTTGACGAATAATGTTGTGTCCACAATGATAATGGACCTGTGATCGCTTTAATGCACCTCCACAAGTGGGACAAGGGATCTCAAATGGAACACCTGGAGTAACAGTTCAATTACTGTCACTTGTGAGCGAAATGGGCACTTCTAAGGTTCTCATGATGTATGCAGATCTCTGGATGGTAACCAGGGGCTTCTCTGAAACTTCTCTGTCGAGATAGTATCTCAGGATTGGGTGGAAATAGCGGTCTCCAAGAATTGGGATCTATGGGATGAGGATTGCGATGGATTCCTCTTTGAAAGCGAGCAGGATGCGAAGCAGATGAATCAAGGTGATTTGGAGTGTTGGTACTGACCTCTTGGTTATTTAATTAAGATGTAGACTGAATAACCAAGGAATAAGTATGTGTACCATCATTCCAATCGAAATAAACAGTAAAAGTGTTCAGAATGCGTCTGAACAACAGATAGCCTTGATTCAGGGCATAGAATGTCACAAATTCTCTTTCGAGAACAGGAGTGTTCCTTTCAATAACAGTGTAAATGAGGCCAATAGCGGCCAAAAGGCCTATAAGGCTCGTTGCGAACCATGAAGCTCCTCGCGAGACTGTGGGAGGCATCTGTTGAGAATATGACTTAAACTAGGCCATATTCGCTTTCCTGATCACCTGATCAGAGTCTAGATCATTCTGTGTTTCAAAATAATCTAGAATCGTTCTATACTGCGCTGTTTCACTTTGACAGTTATTCAGATAAGAGCTCTTTATTCTATAGGACATTATACTGTATCCTCTGGATGTTTTACAGTCTGCCAATGGCCTATTTCTCTCTTATCTGCTTTTTACATTCATTCTGCGCTTTAACAGGACTCTTGTAGGATATAAAAGACTGTCCTGTATGCGCTTTAATGTTAAGGAACTTTTATCCCTTCTCTGCTTCAAAGAAGCCCTTGATTTGCGCTCCATTAGCTCCAAATCCCAGTGAGTTATTCCCACTGAGAGAAGCTCTATTATCTTCTTCTTCCTTGTGTCCACTCTGCACCCAGAGAAGCCTATCGCTTCTTTAGCATCTTTGTGCGCAAATATGACGAACTCCACTTGTCTAAGCGGGGCTCATAACCTAAAGAAGCAATAGGCTTCTCTGGGTGCAGAGTGGACACAAGGAAGAAGAAGATAATAAAGCTTCTCTCAGTGGGAATGACTCACTGGAATTTGGAACTAATAGAGCACAAATCAAGGGCCTCTTAGAAGCAGAGAAGGGATGAAAGTTCCTTAACATTAAAGCGCATACAGGACAGTCATTTGTACCCTACAAGAGTCCTGTTTAAAGTGCAGAATGAATGTAAAACAGATAAGAGAGGAATAGGCCATTGGTAGACTGTAAAACATCCAAAGGATACAGTATAATGTCCTATAGATCAGTTTAAGTCATATTCTCAACAGTTTGAACATAGTAAAGTGTGATTTCATCATTTTGAACAGCTTCACAAATGTAATGCTCTGGAATGCGAACATGTTTTGTTCTTCCTTCTTCAGCAGGATTAGAAGCAAGAAAGATGGCTCCTTCATTGTCAACCTTCAAGGGTATTGCACCTAATGAAAACTTTAACTGTCCAAAGAGATTTTGTATCCATTGGAGTTGTTTAGCACATTCTGTCATACCAACATATTATGCTTCAGTAGATGATAGACATACATGTTTCTGTCTTCTGGAATGCCATGAAACTATACCATTTGCAAGAAATACTGCATAACCAGTTGTAGAGCAAGATGTTTCTACATCTCCTGCCCAATCAGTATTAGAATAAGCGATTAAACCATTTGAATTGCCTGTCCCTTTATATGTAATGCAGAGTTTAGATAAATTGACAAATAGCGAACTATATGTATCACCTTCTGTAAATGTTCTTCTAATGGATTAGCAGAGAACTGGGACATCTTAATCACTGAAAAAGCGATATCTGGTCTAGTTCTAATATATAGTAAGGATCCAATGACAGATTGATAGCGACTTCTAAGTGAGGCAGATGCTTCACTTTTGTTTGGTTTGGGGTTATACCCAGTGGGAAGAGGAACTGAAGTTTCCTTCGAGTTCTCTTGAACAAATCTCTTGATAACTTTATCAGCATATTTAATTTGATCAAGGATAAGAGTACGCTTTTTGCAATCTCTTGTTATCCTCATGCCAAGATATTCTTTGGCTTCTCCCAAATCTCTGGATTCCCAGGTTTTCATGAACAGCTTTTTAAAAGTGAGTTTGTTGGTTTTCTGGTAGTTTCTTTATATCCCTGTATTATTTTGGTACAATACAATTATCACCATAGTCCATAATGTCTCCTTTGGAGGATGTTTCTGATGGAGGATCAGGAGCTGTATCCATTGGTTGCTCCTCCTGAAGTGTATCTCTTCCTCTATTATTGTCTCACTCTATGTCAATGACAGGTCTTTCACCATGTGCATTGTCAGGTAAAATCCTAGGGTGTGGATTTCTAGCAGAGCATCTGTATATTTCAGGACAATGCTGATGAGCAGACTGTTTGTGATAGGTGAGGTGTTCACAAGGATTCCTAATGGAAGGTAGCCAACTGGATGGACCAGCTCTTGGTTCAGAATCATCTGGTAATGGTTCAGCAAGCTCATCTTCTGATTCTGATGAATCAGGAAGCATATAACGCTTGTGCTGATGTCTATCTTCAAGAGCACTTTGATGTCCAGTATCTGGTTCAATTCTGACCTTACTTGGACGCATTGGTGATGGTATAGAAGGCTTTTGATGTGAAGATGATCCAGGAGTAGATGGAGATTCATCTTTGGGATTAAAGAATGAATGATGCGATTCAGAAGTATCTGATGTGTGTCCAGCATCATCAGGTGGATCTGAAATGTGGAGTGTTGAGAATATGGCTTAAACTAAGTATATTCGCTTTCCTGATCACCTGATCAGAGTCTAGATCATTCTGTGTTTCACAATGATCTAGAATTGTTCTATACTGTGCTGTTTCACTTTGACAGTTGTTCAGATAAGAGCTCTTTATTCTATAGGACATTATATTGTATCCTTTGGATGTTTTACAGTCTTCCAATGGCCTATTACACTCTTATCTGTTTTACATTCATTCTGCACTTTAACAGGACTCTTGTAGGGTACAAATGACTGTCTTGTATGTGCTTTAATGTTATGGAACTTTCATCCCTTCTCTGCTTTAAAGAAGCCCTTGATTTGCACTCCATTAGCTCCAAATCCCAGTGAGTCATTCCCACTGAGTGAAGCTTCATTATCTTCTTCTTCCTTGTGTCCACTCTGCACCCAGAGATGCCTATTGCTTCTTTAGGTTATGAGCCCCAGTTAGACAAGTGGAGTTCGTCATTTTGCGCACAAAGATGCCTCCCACAGTCTCACAAGGAGCTTCATGGTTCGCAACGAGCCTTATTGGCCTTATGGCTGCTATTGGCCTTATTTACACTGTTATTGAAAGGCACACTCCTATTCTCAAAAGAGAATTTGTGACCTTCTATGCCATGAATCAAGGCTACTTGTTGTTCAGACACATTCTGAACACCTTTACTGTTTGTTTTGATTGGAATGATGGTACACACACATACTTATTCCTTGGTTATTCAGTCCACAGCTCAATTAAATAACCAAGAGGTCAGTACCAATGCTTCAAATCACCTTGATTCATCTGCTTTACATCCTACTCGCTTTCAAAGAGGAATCCATCGCAATCCTTGTTCTGTGCATCCCAATTCTTAGAGATCACTATTTCCAATCAATCCTGAGATACTATCTTGCCAGAGATGTTTCAGAGAAGCCCCTGGTTACCAACCAGAGATCTGCATACATTGTGAGCAGTGCACCTTAGAAGTGCCCATTTCACTCACAAGTGACAGTAATTGCACTGTTACTCCAGGTGTTCCATTTGAGATCCCTTGTCCCACTTGTGGAGGTGCATTAAAGCAATCACAGATCCATTATCACTGTGGACACAACATAATTCATCAAGGTGCTGAAATTCTGCTTCAGGAACACCTTGATAGACCATATATGCGAACTGAAACCATCAGTAACAGATTTGAAACATAACAACCCAGATCTGAAACCTCTGGAGGCAATAACGCACTAAACACATTTCAAACACTCCCTTTTGGTCTCCAGCATTCTGCAAGAGCCTTTAGCTCCCAAGTTTGCCATCATCGCTTCCAACAACCTCATACACCTCCAACTCACTCCCCACATCACTCATTCTCTGACTCCAATGGCCAACATCTTCCAGACACTTTACCGATAAGAGGAGGACATCCACCACCCTCAGAACATGTTTCTAGCAGTGCAGAACCAGGTTTACAACAAACTGTTGCCATTTCTGCAGCAGTACCTGGAAGGACCTCCTCCCAAGAGCAAGGAAGACCCAGAAGAGCAAATGGTCCTGGTGGACCCATTCCAAGCTCTGTCAATCATTCGGGACTTACATCTCGACGACCTAGACATCTTCGCCTACGATCAAATCCAATTCCACACAACCACTCTATGCAAGGAAGCTCACAAGGAGCTGAACTACTTCAACCTGAGGACAGCCCACCAACTAATAGTGGAAATACAGGTGGTACACCAAGGAGCGGTCAAAACTCTCCACCACCTCACTATTTTTCAAGACCCCCTTCCAATGAGGGTCAATTACCCATGGAAGAACCTTATAGAGATCAAACCCAATGTTTTCATATTGAAGGAATTACCTATCTTCCTGCAACTTCACCAGGATCCTCTGACTGAGTATTCCATCATTATGCACTCTACAAGGATTGTCTTCCCCTTCTCTATCCAACAGGTGAAATCTTTTGCCCCCTACACTGTCAACTCCCTTCAATATCTCAATGAGCCTTTGGCACAGGCTTATGAAGGTGCAGGTTGGGCTTTTTCTTGCGCTTCGAATGAAGCTTGCCAATCCTTTGTGGTACATGGTCAAGGCTATGAAATATTCCCTGTCTAATATTTTACCCTCACCCACCATACTTTGCGCTTAATTCAAGTCCACAAGCGCAATTACCAAATCTACCATGGTAACTGGAGAGTGCAGCAATGGGGATGGGATAATCTGGATGCCTGGAGGGAAGTAGATGTTTACAGAGGCACAGATGTGAGATTATGGAACAAGTTCTTTGATCAGGACATGCAAATGGACTTTCAGCTCAAGCAGCCGAGGCTCTATGAGCTTCAACAATGATTCCTTCATTTACAGCACACTAACCCTTGGTTAGATGCAGGAATCATCTATAACACTCTTTTTAGGTATACCAAAGTATCAAGAAGAAGAGCTGCAATCAAAGCTGATTTCAAACGCAGATTTTGCAAAGATTTGTAATTCTTCTTATTTTTCGCTTCTTGAAACACCTGTACATTGTTACGATTTCTTTCCTTTCTTCTTATGTCATAGTCGTCTCCTCACTTCGCCCCACTTTTCATCGTCTCTTTGGTGTGTACATTTTGGCCTACAACTATGTTCACCTTCTAGTGGTCATAGGCTTTCCACATATCTCTGCCTTTATTGTTTAGTCATACCTTCGTTGTCTTGTCTTTCCTTTGTCTTCCATGGACAGCCCTCTCCACAGCAGTTTCTATCGCAACTGCTTAGTTATCCATTCCATCACATTCCATAGTGTTCCACGCTTACGCGTCGCCCACTACTTATACCTACTGCCATGTACCGTAACACTCTATTCTCGATCTGCACAATCTAGCGTCACTCTTGAGTCCTCCTTAGTCCCCTAAGTCCCTAAGCATTCTCTCCGCTTTCTCAAAAGCGTATAGTCCCACTGACCGTTCTTCTGAACGTATAGGTATCTCCTCCAGGCTGAATCGTACCTCTTCATGAGTGTCCTGCCTTGGAGTAAGCCTCAGTCGATCCTTCAAGAGACGCTTCGTGTAACATACACCGCGTTTGGCCCATCCCTTGTACTTCTTATGACTATTTAGACTCTTCTTGCCATAGATGTTCATATATGTTTCAAATGGACAGAGATGACACTCCAGTTTCATTTGTCAATCTTAATTATTGGATTAATCTGCCATTTTTGGCATTTCCATACTTCAATAGCAACCCCTTCCTAGATCTACCAGATCTAGAGACAAAAATAAAGAACCCACATCACTTCCCATGGTTATTCTTTATTCCCTTTGAAACACACACAGTTTTACCCATTTCTGCTATATGGCAAGATTTTTGGTATATAGATTTCACTATTTCCTCTTCTATAAAAGAAGAGAGGCAAAAGTGCTGGACCAAACAGTGAAACACTGTTTCAAAGAAAAAAAGGCAATTCAGGATCTAGCTCTCCAAGAAAGGATTTCAAAATACAGGACATGCAATAGGATTATCTCAAGGAAACTTGCAGAGAAGTACCCCTACCACATTTTCATCTATTAATTCATCTATAATGAACTATTCTTTGATTTTAGATTTGCAGATCTCTACCTCTTTATATATTAACAATGGCAACTATCTCAGTCCCCACTGACTTCAAGGCTGATCAGACGATGATTGGTCACATTCCCATCCTTGTTGGTATAACCAACTACTCTATCTGGAGATCTCGTCTTCAAGGCTATCTTCGCTCTCAATCACTCTGGAACTGGATTGACGAATCCTACACATTTGACAAGTGTAAGGATGCCACAGAGCAGAACAAATAGGAAACCATTGATCTTTGCATTGCTGGCATTATTGCCAACACTACAAGCAACACACTTGCTAAACAATGCAATTATAAGTACAGTGGGCAACAAAACTGTTCCAATAACTAACCCTAATGCAGTGCGCTTCGCGCACTGCAATTACCTGTGGGAATCTCGCTTAGTGGTAGTGGGAACAAACAATGTACAAACTCATAGCTACAAATCGGTCCCTGGGTCATGTGATATGGTCCAGAAATGGGGGAGATATAACCATTTTAAACCATCCAT
>JBBPUN010000531.1:0-11897 GCA_038094715.1 Heimioporus punctisporus | reverse complement strand
GGTCCTCCAAGCTGACCGCACCAAAAATGATGTCCATTTCTTCCAGACTTTTCCCTTTGGTTTCCGTAATTAAGCTGCGAAACACGATGGATGAGTAACTGCGAAAAACACGAATACCAGGCCTCACAGCGCAAAGACGGAGATGCAGCCAATGTTGATCGTCCCGAACGTCATGAAAAGCTTCCATCCGAGGTTGGCGATCAACGTGGGCGTCAACTTCGCCACCGCAAAATCTACAAGACGGTCAAGTTGTTTGAGAGTTGTGACGAGCATCGACCGCGCGCGTACTGAACAGCCATTGTGTCCCCGCGGCCACGGAAAGGCCATAGTGCCGCGTTCGGGTCGGGAAAATTTCAGAGACGTAAATCCACGGAATCGGGCCTACACCCATCGAGTAGAAACATACAAAGATGTACAGCAGTGCGGCCATGGCTTTCGAAGACGGCGATGGAGGCGGCGCAGCTTCGCCAGGTGCAGGGGTTGAGACCGGGTGTGTCTTTAGGATAGCACCGATGATGAGGAAAATGGTCCCCATTCCAACCGCAGAGATGAACAACGATGGCTTACGACCGAGACGGTCGATCATGAGGGGCACAAATATGATAGTGGCGACCACTTTGATGATCCCATATACTCCCGAGGCTAGCAAAGAATTTGTTGTTCCAGAATATCCAATCTATGTTTCAAAGGATAAAATGTAAACATTCACGATAACAACCAGTGTCACAAAACTCTCACAGAGCTGAATATCTGGGGTGCGTAGTATCCGACCACATTTTGTCCGCTCCAGATTTGAAGGACGAAGATGGCAAAAGCGATGACAAAGCGAATGGAGTTGCCTCTGCCAAAAAGTGCCACCTTTATTCCGAGCCCATGACGTTCGTCTCGTTCTTCATTTATCGCTGCCTCGATCTCGGCCATTTCATGCATCACAGACGGCGAGTTGCATGGCTGTCTGCGGAGATAGGCAAGATTCTGGAGTGCCTCCTTGACACGCCCTTTGGAAGCTAACCAGCGCGGCGATTCCTGCGGGAAATCAGGGGCTTTTTGGTGAAGGGGGTTCGATCTACCTTGACGGTAACCAACCCGAAACACATCAAGCCAGCAGGAACGAGTTGGAGGCCGAATGGGATGCGCCACACGTCGGGAGTGTCGGGCACGTGTAATCCCACGCCCACTATGCACCCAAAGTGGTCAGAAAGCGGCCCCGAAAGTTAAAAAATCTTGCTGACGGTTGACGAAATACGAAATCATGACGCCAGTGGCCACCGTTACTTGAAACAAACCCGTGAACCACCCACGAACATCCTTTGGAGCGCACTCCGCCACGAAGGTAGGTGCGACAGCAGAGATCCCACCAACACCGACGCCAGATAGGACCCGTCCGGAATAGATGTATCCAATTCCGCGGCTACCGCCGGCTATCGTCGTGAGGATCTGTGACATGTCAACTTCACGATCTACATTCACGATCTCGCCAATTCAAACTCACTGCACCGACACTAAAGATAAGCACAAATCCCGCCAGAGTCCGTCGACGTCCAAAGCGCGCTAGAGAGATTCAACACCCATTCATAAAGTCGATATCGATATCGTTTACCGGAGAGGGGTGCACTTCCGAGAGCACCACAAAACGCGCCTAGCTGGAGAACGGAAACGACGTTGGACGAAATTTCTTCTTCCTTGCTCTCGTTTACTGTCCCATCAGAGTTGATGATGCCAAATTGTGTTTTAAAGTAGTGTTGAGACACGACACCCCCAGCGATTCCTCTAGGACCGAGTGAGCTACAAGGGCTCTCCACGATCGAGTGATGAAACACACGTATCGTAACCAAATAGTACCATTCCCCAGTAAACAACAAATACGAGCCCTGTTTTTGTGTCAAATGGACGTACCAGAACGAATCTTCGATGCTTACAGTATACCCGAGCGTTCTTGAAATCAGTGAAAGGCGGTACGTGGAGGAGCGGCATTTTTTCAGGGAACCATATGCTATCGACTAGACGGCGTTTGACGACGAGGATCTTATAGGATCCTGCGACCATGAATGCGGAAACCGATCAGCCGCATATAATGCGCACATGACCGTATAAAACCGCCGTTCGACTCCTCCGTGTTTCATCACATCTCGCGGCGGAGGTATAACGCTTTCCCTCTCATTTTGATCTGAAAAGGACAAACTGACTCGCTCAGTAATGTGGGTTTGATAAGCACAGAGGCGTCAGCTCTGTCGTGTATGCGCAATAACCGGCGTATTCGTGTCCGAGATAGGGACGAACGTCTGGGAATACGTCCGAGATAGATAAGGCCTACCAATGCGATCACAAGCGTGAAGAGTATGGCGATGTCCACGGTACCGGCTGGACATACTAGCGAAAGGGCCGTCCAGTTTGGAAGTAAGATACCAGTGCCAGCTGTCAAAAACTACCTCACGGCGTACTCGCCACGTATGCTGAACCTCGTGCAGCAGACAGGCAGACGACGTTCGTAAGTAATATGTGTGCACGACCTGCACAATCAGTGTCTAATTGTGAGAAAACCAAGCCTTGACGTCAAAAACGAAATGATTCTAGGTTCTCGCATCCGAAAAGAACCACGATGCTATTCATGTTTCGCTACGGAATATATAAATGCATGAAATGGTTGTTCTTTAACGAGTTGCAAGTGGGCGCTCACCACGTGAAACAGATCAGTGGCAGGACCCGTTGTAACATTTGCGAAATATTATGGCACTTTCATCTTGTAGAGTGGAAAGGATGTAGGTACTTGTCTTTGCGTGCAAAAGAACTTCGAAGTGGGATGAACATCTGAACCACCTACCAAGTGCATAGCCACATGATAGGCGAGTTGGTACAGCAGCCAATAGAGGCATCAAGCCCAAAATCAAAATAGTCCTAGATACCAATGTGCACATACAAGACCCGTTGATCGAGTGGAATCTCCCTTGAAACGCTCTTAATCGTCTTATGCAGCGCCCTCGCCGCACGGGTATAATCAAATCGACCAGACCTGTCCAGCATGTGCCCATAAAATGCGGGCGCGATCTCGCTCGCGTACGCATCGTCTACGGCCCACATCGTCCCAATCACAGACCGGAACCCGGCAAACTGCATCGCGGCAGCGAGATGAATGACCTCATCTGGGCTTCCCTCATCTCCGACCGTCGTATGACAAGCAGACAGATAAGCGAAGTGGGCATCCAGCAAGTCGTACCGCATAATGTTTTCAACCTTTAATCTCCCGTCACCGAGCGCAAACCCGGATTCGAAAGGCTGCTTTCGATTCGGGATCCCATGACAGGCAAAATGAACGAACTGGCTCCTGCCTAATTCTCGAGCTACGTTGTCGATCGTCGCTTCCTCGTCTTGAATCCGGGAAAGAGTCGCAGCAGGTCCAATGTGTTTTGATATATTTGATAGTTCGGTGTTCACTGAAACAAGCTTGTTTTGTCCAAGGGCCTTGGTTTGCCCTACAAGCAGAAATCGTGGTTTATCCATGGGTACATTCTGAGATGTCTGGGAACGGGCGCGCACGAGGGCTGTCAGGGTCGGCGTATAGGAAGAAATGTAGCGACTAGAGAGATTTGGTTGGCCTTTCCTAAATGGCCCAGCGGCATGCAGCGGAAGTAGAGAAAATTCGGCAGTTGGACACCACCAGATCCGTGATCGACGCAGACACGACTTTTCAAGGACTTTTACGATCGGAAAGACGGCTACATCCCAGAGTTCGCGTAGGAATGCCATAAGCTCCCTGGACACGTCCCCGAGTTTGGCCCGTACCAGGAGAGAGCCAAGTTCGGAAGCTAGACCAGTCATGCGGTCCTTGGTGGCAGGTAGAGTAACGTGGACAGGTTCTTGGTTAGACAAAACGATCAACGCATCGCAGCTGTACTGGCTAGCATTCACAATGATTACTGGCCCATGTAGAGCAGCAACCCGAAGTTCCGAGAAAAGCGGGGCCTGGAGAAAACGGGCGAGACCAGGAAGCTTACGGATTTCGGCGACGATGCCCTGTAGTCGAATCTGGAGATGCCAAGCCCGCTCGTGTTCGGCTTTGGGAACAAAATCAGGAACATTGCACAGCGAAGATGCCAGTTGAGTAAATTTGTTTGCTAAATCCCTACCCGCTTCACCAGATGCGATCACATCATCAAGAGGTGATCGGAGGTGAAGCAGTTGACTCCAAAAGACACCACGACCATGTTCTACTAGCTCAGCTGCATTGACATGATTATCATGTCGTATGCAAGCCGAAAATGCATCCATTGCAGTAGATCCCATAAGCTGTTTGAGTAGTGAAAGATGTTGCGGCAAAGTGGACAGATAGGCAAGATGGTGGACGCAAAGGCGTAAAAATGTCTGATAAGCCAAGATTGTGGTAGTATGCCCGTATACTTCAGCAGCTGCAATCCACATTTTGACATTGCCGAGATCACCAAGCGCGACTGTGTATGAAAGATCAGAAAGCTGGGAATACAACTCGAAAGCTTCCTCAAAATCTTTTTCGTTACACGTGTTCGAGCACTCGAATCGAACATGAAGGCGATGGGCGAGACTGCTGAGGGATGAAACACGATCCGGATGCCCCTTTGGACGAAGCTCCAATGCACTCCTTTCCAAGATGATTGCCTCATCGAGGTCAGATTGCAATCCGAGCTTATTAAAACGGGTTTCCAAGACGTATGCAACTTTATCCAAGGCAACATCTCTGTCGGGATGACCCTGAGGACGAAGCTCTAGCGCACAGCGTTGGAGGGCAAGAGCTTCGTCAAGGTCAGAAAATATGCCATGTTCGACAAAACGGGTGCAAAGGTAGCTCGCGAGGTTCCCGAGGGAAACATCCCGGTGAGGATGTCCCTCCGGGAGGGAGTCTAACGCAGTGCGTTGGAGGGAGAGGGATTCATCCATGTCTGACAGATTTCCGAGTTTCTTGAAGCGGGTATGAAGGTAACGCGCGAGGTTGTCGAACCCAATGGCCCTGAGAATACGACCTTCGGGGAAGAGATCCAGCGCACTGCGTTGGAGGAAAATGGCTTCATCGAGATCAGAGAGCATTCCGAGCTGAGAGAAACGGAAATTGAGGTAGTTTGCAAGGTTCACCAATGCCACAGGCCGACCGGGGTGGCCATCCGGACAAAGACTCAGTGCACTGCGCTGAAGGACCAACGCTTCATCAAGGTCTGCGAGGACTCCGGTCTGATCAAAACGAGTAAAGAGACACGCCGCGAGATTCCCGAGCGAAACATTACGAAGAGAATGTCCTTCTTGAAGGGAATCTAATGCACTGCGCTGCAGGGTGATAGCCTCATCCAGGTCGGAGAGCATCCCAAAGCGCATAAAATGGGAGTTGAGGTGGCTCGCATAGTTTATAAGCGCTGCGAGTCGATCAGGATGACCCTCTGGGAACAATTCTAGTGCACTACGCTGATTAGAGAGGGCCTCGTCGAGGTCTGATAGCTTTCCAAGCTGGTTGAAACGGGCATGAAAGTAGACTGCAATGGTGCTCAACGTCTGTGCGCGTTGTGGATGTCCCTTGGGGCGTAGCGACAAAACCTCTTGATTGAGTACGAGTGCTTCATCAAGATTGGACATTTCTCCAATCTTGCAAAACCGGTTGTAGAGCAACAAGGCGAGGGAATCGAGCAAATCAGCTCGGTGCGGGCGTCCCTCTGGGTAAAGTCGTATCAGGTTCCGTAAGACATCGGCAATTTGGTCGGCAGACATGTTGAGAAACGGTAACCTGTTAGAAACCAAGGAGGTTAGTTTGACCTTTACGTCGAAAGTAGAACACATAGGTACCCCTTCTGCCCTTGAAGGCGGTTAGAAGAATCTATCCCCGGCGCCCGCTGAGCTGGGACTATGATGATGATATTGACGCTTGTAAGTGCGCTTCAAACAATCATTCTCCTCCACCGTAGACCACAACTGACATGCTGTGAAAGCCTAGGCGTCTATACGATACTGCATGTTCATGCATATATGCGAAGAAGAGGGCAGGCCTCGCCGTGACTCCACGTTGCCGCAAGGTTTAATCTCCGCACCAATACGTGGCAATCGGCAGTGCTCTTCCGAAATGAACTGTCATCCGTCTGGCGCTCGGAAAAATGATCATAACCATTGTCCTGCTCCGACGACGACGGAGAGACATTGTCATCCAACGCACGTTCCTCCGTACTCACCGCACCAAAGACAACGTTCGTTCGTTCCAAGCCTTCCCCCCTTGGTCTCGGGCGTCATGCTCAACCACACGTCGGTCATCGTCGAATGGATCAAGTCCCGTCTCAGAGCGAGAACGGTATGACATGACGTTTGTAACCCATGTCCACGATCAGAATCGGCATCGATTTTGCCTCGTCAAAGCCTAAAATATAGTGAGTCTTGAGCCGACGAATGTTTTCCGCACTCACTGAATAGCTACTGTGTTCCGGCAGCCATGCCGGGCCTACAGTGCCTTGTCCGTGTTGGGTAGATCCAGAAGCCGGACCGATACCACCGAAAAAATATTGGGTGTTTCTTGAGGAATGGCTTTAAGGACGAAGAGCGTAATGCCCATTCCCAACAATGATATCAACAGAGATGGTTTACGACCTATACGATCCACCATGACTTTGGTAGCTGTTACTTTGACGATGCTATAAACCCCCGAGGCCAACAAGGAGTTCGGTGTTCTAGGATACCCAATCCGCGTCTACACGATCAGCGCTCGCGCAAACCTCACGACACAGCCTTACCGAACTGAATATTTGGGGTGCGTAGCATCCGACTGCACGTTGTCCAGATCATTCTCGGAGGAAGAAGGTAAAGCCAACGACAAATCTGATTAAGTTTCCCTTCCCCAAGAAGGTATCCGCGACTCCGAGCCCGTGACGTGTTTCGCGTTCTTCGTTGATCGCCGCTCCAACATCGATCATTTCATGTCGCACCAAGGGTGAGTCGTGCGGCTCTTTACGAAGGTAGGTGAGATTCACCATCGTCTCCTTGAGACGACGTTTAGAAGAGCTAACCATCGCGGTGATTCCTAGAAAGGGTCAGTCATATTAAACTACAGAGGCAGATCTACTTCCACTGTCAGCAATTCGAGATACATCAACCCCGCGGAATAAGTTGGAAACCAAAAAGGACTCTCCAGAGGTTGAACGTGTCAGCCAAGTGCCATCCGACACCAACTGATCTTCTGTACGTTAAGCACTTCGGACATACAGCGACGCAAAGGCTTGCGGTTGGAGAAGTACGGGTCTATGGCTCCAACCGCCACCGAGACTTGAAACAAGCCCGTGAACCGCCCACCAACGCGTATGTTCAGACACGTAAGAGCGACAGCAGAAGTCCCGCTGAGACAGACACCCGGTATGATTCGCCGGCTGTAGATGCATTCAAGCCCGTGGTTACCACCGGCAATCGTCGTAAGAATCTGCTACACGTCAGCACGCCAACGTTTCACGGTTTTGACTCACGGTGGCGACAGAAAATATAAGCGTAAATCCCACGAAAGCCCAACGCGTGTTGGCAAAGCGCGATCGTATCACCACGCGCAGGCATGATCGAGTTACATGCCAGAGACGGGCGCACTCCCCACAGCACCAAGTTAGAGCACGGACGCTAGGTTTAACGAAACCGCCACTTCACCGCTTTTGTTGACCGTTCCATTGGAACTGATGCCAAAGTGAGTCTGGAAACAAGATTGTGACGATACTTCTAGAATGAAACGCTGTAAGCTTCTCCAGATGATAGTCACACAAACGTATCGTAACCAAATAGTATGATGGCACTGTCGATGAAAGCCATATTTCTGGCATTCGCAGTATACTCAAATATTCTTGAAGTCAATGATGGGCCATGCAGACACTTTTTTTTTTGAATCAATCGAAAAGAAGTCCCTGAATGATCCGACGATGCTCGTGACAAGGATCTTATAAGAGTGAGAGGGATGATGCCGACCTATGGTCCACGATGCGTCTTGAAACACGTGAGGGTGATTGACCGACGTGTGGTCATGCTACCGTTGATGCTCCTGCAAATAACTACATCACGTTTCATCCTGTTCAAGTCCATGATGATGTGTAACGCGTTTTCCTACTGTCGCTGCCTCCAATAGTAATTTGACATCGCAAACGTTCAATGATGTGGCAGCCTGTGGAATGTGAGAATTTGCAGAATCGACTGGACATCACCATATGCTCCTGGGCCTTCCACGGGCATCTCCGTTGCTGTCTATGAAATAGACCGCAAGGCTAGTGCAACGTATCGGATCCGAAGGGAAGGTACGGCAACTTTGTCCGTTTGAGCTTGATACCACTCGTCCAAAGTTTCCATATATAGATGCTCGATTTTTTTTGCATTCCTCCTTGACTCGCTATATTTTCATTTCCTACCAACCCTTGTTTTCTTACCTACCGGAGAGGGCAAAATACTCTAGAAAGCACTTACCAACGCATAAACAATACGGCCACCGTATCACTGTAAACGAGGATATCGGCCTGTCAAAAGTCATTAGGGCACATAGAATGGCAATGCGATCGGATGACGGCTCCTGTTTCCAACTCGTTATCGCGTCTCGACCCGGAAATCGACCTATTCCTTAAGAACGAACCGGGCCCGAAAATCTGGTTACTAATCGACGCAGTCGCCACGACGACCCAAGCGGGGCCGCAACAACCTATAGTTACAAGTGATAAAATACAACGTCATGTCCTACCTCACCGCCCCAGGGAAAGGATGCACGATAGCTCAACGTCTGCATATCTTTTGTCAGGAACCACGATTCGGACGGCCCTAACATAAGGGCAGAAGGTGGAGCCACCGACAATGATAGCTTATCCGAGGCACACTCGATGTCTGGCTGCGTGTTGGAACAAGCTGTGCAGGATCGTGAGAGTATGAGGCTGCGATCGGTACAAATTCAGGATAGACCGACGTCGTGTACCAAGAGACGTTGACATTCTTGACAACGAAAAAGTCACTGGAACAGAGACAGATCCATCTCTAGCGGGATGAAACCAGTCGAGAAACGCAAGCGGTAGATAGCAGCAGGTAGGCGCTATAACAATTTTCCTGGAGGACGTTGCATCTGACCTAAAAAGGTAATCATCATGTGGGGAAATAGCAACCAACATTTATACATCGGGTCGTTTGTATTTCGAGGACAAATTGATGCATGTGCGCCCGCCCGGCATGTTACGTTGTCATCGATGTTGTCTGATTATGAGTCACCAGATGCCACGGACGTACGGAAATTAGGATAAAAGCCGTCGCGACCTGGATGGAGTGGCTTTAGGCTTTGTACAGTATTAGGTCGAAGGTGCCTTGGGATGACAGATATCCTGACGCGCCAAACGTAGGATGAATGCGGTGTGCGTTGTGCTGCCACGGGGGATTCCGTCGGGCCGGACGAGTGAAAGCGGCGCATGTGGACAGGAGTGAAACAAAGTGAAATCGGAAGATCTGGGAGATGGCTTTGTTTGCATCTGTTTTGACCTGTTACCCCTGATGAGTAGTGCAATTTGAAATAGTATTAATATTCGATCGTATCGACTAAAAAGGATATTCGCTTCACTTATTAGCTCAAGTCTCGAAATTCGTTTTGCTCCGACATGTCCCTCGACGATTCTTGGTCCGCCATCTTCAAGCCGTCTCCTTCAGAATCCCTGCAAGAACAACAAGAGCGAATTGCTCGTCAACAAGAAGCGACAAGAATATCAAAAGAAATCGACGATGCAATCGAAAAGTCTCGCAAACAACACGAAAAGCGGAAACGCGCAATCAAGCTCCTCCTTCTCGGTACGGCCGTTCTCTTCTCCCGCTCCTTCTCATCTCATTCCCCCCCCCCCCAGGCCAGGCAGAGTCGGGCAAGTCTACCATGCTCAGAAGTCCGTCTCTCTTCCTCTCTTTAGCTCGGCTCATCGTCTCGCAGACTTTCAGCTGGCGTTCTGTCCAACGTACTTTCATCGCGAGACCCCAATATGGAAAATAATCATTCAACTCAATCTCATCAGGCATGTCTCCCTTCGTGTCCCCGACCGTTCCCTTATTCTCCATTAGCTCCGTTAAAAAGCTGCTCGCTACCATCGAGGACGAGCTCGACTCGGCTCTACTCACTACCACGTCCCGCTCCAGTCTCCGCTCTCTTCCTCCCCCTTCTCCACCGCCCGACCGCACTCGCGTTCCTCGTGTATCTCGTCCCAGCACAACTTCTCCCCATCCTTCGTTCGATCTCAAGCCAGACTCGACAGATCCTCCACTGACACAAACACACTCCGCCCTCCGTCTCCGTCTTCTCCCCCTCCTGAGCATAGAGACAAATCTTACACGTCTCCTCCTTCCCGAGTTTGGCGGCTCCTCCCCTCCTCTCCCCTCAGGATGTGGCTGGACCAAGTGGGCTTCCGGCGCAGGCGATGACTCCGCAAATGGTTTCCTCTATGGAAATGGTGAAATATGTGTGCGCGCAGGCGGTGCCTGGAAAACGATTCTAGAACGTGTCACGGGCACCCCCCGCAACTCTTCGGATACCCTGCAGGACACGCCATCTCATGGCACGCTCGCTCAGCGAATCAATCCATCTACTGATCTTCCACCCAACAAACGCGCCGCTCGCTCTACTCGTCGTCACCCTTCTGACCCGACGCCTCTCCTAGAAGCACTCGCCCCAGACATTCACATCCTTTGGACCGACCCAGCCGTACGTGCGCTTCTCAAACGCAAGGGTGTCCAGATGGAACACAGCGCTGGCTTCTTCCTCAATGATGTACTGCGGATAGGAAAACCAGGTTGGACTCCAGGCATCGGTTCGTTTACTCGTCTCGTTTGTCACCTGTCATTCACCTCCTTCCAGATGACATTGTACGTGCAAGACTACGAACGTTTGGCGTAGAAGAGCACCGATTCACAATGGATAACGGTACGTCCCCTTGACATACATGGCCTCACCATTCATTTGTTTCTTCTAGGCTCGGAATGGTACATCTACGACGTTGGTGGTAGTCGTGGATCGAGGCATCAATGGGTATCCTATTTCGACGACGGTAGGTCCATATACATGAGCTTGACTGTTTTCATCTAACCAACCCCTTTCAAGTCCAAGCCATCATATTCCTAGCCCCGCTGTTGTTCAACCAAATGCTTGACGAGGATAACAAGGTAAACCGCTTGGTACGTTCGGTGCCTTTTTGCTCGTTCGAGTTTGCTCACCCCGCTCTTCAGGAAGACTCGATCGGTCTTTGGAAAGAGGTCTGCAAGAATCCGTTGCTCGCGCGCGCCAACATCATCCTATTCCTCAACAAGATGGACATTCTCGAATCGACCCTCGAATCTGGTGTCCGTGTCCAAAAATACGTACCGAATTACACACATCCAAACGAACCCGAACACGTTGTGAAATGTACGTTCATGGCGTCGCTTCCTTGGCATTTCTTTCACTAAAACACACAAGACTTTCGTGACAAGTTCCGCGCTTATCACGTATGTCGAGCGTTATTTCAATTTCTCCGCGACGTGTCTGATCACATGTGTGAAACAGAAACGGCTGTCACCAAAGCAACGATCCTTTTTTTGCCACGAAACGTCTGCCATTGTCAGTCATCCTTTCTATTTTTCTTTTTCATAAAGACGCCACACGGCTTTTTTTTTTCTCAAAAAGTGACGTTTCTTGGATTTTTTAGGACACGAAAGCGACCCAAGCCGTTCTAGTGGGCGTCCGAGAGGGCATTTTGAGAGGCCATCTCGAAAAATTGCGCGTCGTCTGAGAATCCTTTTGCGAATCTTGAGCATTCTCGTTTTCGTTCATATCCATCTTGATATTTGTTGTTCACGGTCACCCCCATCCCTCCACCACGACACTTTGTTTTTGCATTGGGCAACCCTAAGTTATGATGACTTCTCTACTTGAATGTATAATCTATACA
>JBBPUN010000530.1:0-11917 GCA_038094715.1 Heimioporus punctisporus | reverse complement strand
AATAACTGTCAAAGTGAAACAGCGCAGTATAGAACGATTCTAGATCATTGTGAAACACAGAATGATCCAGACTCTGATCAGGTGATCAGGAAAGCGAATATGCTTAGTTTAAGTCATATTCTCAACAGATGTCAAAACAGCATTCCTATTTGGAGATCTGGATGAAGAACTATACATGGTTCAACCAGAAGGTTTTGAAGTCAAAGGCCAGGAATATAAAGTCTGTCGACTCAACAAGGCTATCTATGGTCTTAAACAAGCCGCTTTACAATGGAACAAGCAGCTTAATCAAAGTCTCATTAAAATGGGATTCAAAAGTCTTTATTCTTCTGATTCAGGAGTTTATATCAGATTTAAAGAGAAGAATATTTTCATAATTGTCATTTATGTGGATGATGCGCTCTTAATTGGAAGCAATAGAACACAATTACTCACTTTCAAGAAGCTGTTCATGAAAACCTGGGAATCCAGATATTTGGGAGAAGCCAAAGAATATCTTGGCATGAGGATAACAAGAGATCACAAAAAGCATACTCTTATCCTTGATTAAATCAAATATGCTGATAAAGTTATCAAAAGATTTGGTCAAGAGAATTCGAAGGAAACTTCAGTTCCTCTTCCCACTGGGTATAATCCCAAACCAAGTGAGAATGAAGCATCTGCCTCACTTAGAAGCTGCTATCAATCTGTAATTGGATCCTTGTTATACATTATGCTTGGAACAAGACCAGATATCGCTTTTTCAGTGATCAAAATGTCCCAGTTCACTGCTAATCCTTCAGAAGAACATCTGCAGAAGGTGATACATATAGTTCGCTAACTATCACATTCATCTAAACTCTGCATCACATATAAAGGGACAGGCGACTCAAATGGTTTGATCACTTATTCTGACACTGATTGGGCCGGAGATATTGAAACCTCTTGCTCTACTACTGGTTATGCAGTATTCCTTGCAAATGGTATAGTCTCATGGCTTTCTAGAAGACAGAAACACGTACGTCTATCATCTACTGAAGCAGAATATGTTGGTATGACAGAATGCGCTAAATAACTACAATGGATACGAAATCTCTTTGGAGGATTAAAGTTTCCATTAGGTGCAATTGTTGAGAATATGACTTAAACTAAGCATATTCGCTCTCTTGATCACCTGATCAGAAAGTCTGGATCATTCTGTGTTTCATAATGATCTAAACTTGTTCTATACTGCGCTGTTTCACTTTGACAGTTGTTCAGATAAGAGCTCTTTTTTCTATAGGACATTATACTGTATCCTCTGGATGTTTTACAGTCTACCAATGGCCTATTTCGCTCTAATCTGTTTTTACATTCATTCTGCGCTTTAACAAGACTCTTGTAGGGTACAAAAGACTGTCTTGTATGCGCTTCAATGTCAAGGAACTCTCATCCCTTCTCTGCTTCAAAGAAGCCCTTGATTTGCGCTCCATTAGCTCCAAATTCCAGTGAGTCATTCCCACTGAGAGAAACTTCATTGTCTTCTTCTTCCTTGTGTCTACTCTGCACCCAGAGAAGCTTTTCGCTTCTTTAGGTTATGAGCCCCGCTTAGACAAGTGGAGTTCGTCATATTTGCGCACAAAGATGCCTCCCACAGTCTCGCGAGGAGCTTCATGGTTTGCAACGAGCCTAATAAGCCTTTTGGCCGCTATTGGCCTTATTTACACTGTTATTGAAAGGAACACTCCTGTTCTCGAAAGAGAATTTGTGACATGCTATGCCATGAATCAAGGATACTTGTTGTTCAGACGCATTCTGAACACTTTCACTGTTTATTTTGATTGGAATGATGGTACACATACTTATTCCTTGGTTATTCAGTCTACATCTCGATTAAATAACCAAGAGGTCAGTACCAACACTCCAAATCACCTTGATTCATCTGCTTCGCATCCTGCTCGTTTTCAAAGAGGAATCCATCGCAATCCTCGTCCTGCTTCCTGATTTATCAGAATTAGAAGATGAGCTTGCTGAACCATTACCAGATGATTCTGAACCAAGAGCTGGTCCATCCAGCTGGTTACCTCCCATTATAAATCCTCGTGAATACCTCACCTATCACAAACAGTCTGCTCATCAGCATCATCCTGAAATATACAGATGCTCTACTAGAAATCCACATCCTAGGATTTTACCTGACAATGCACATGGTGAAAGACCTGTCATTGACATAGAGTGAGACATTAACAGAGGTTGAGATACATTTCAGGAGGAGCAACTAATGGATACAGCTCCTGATTTTCCATCTGAAATATCCCCCAAAGGAGAGATAATGGACTATGGTGGTTCAAGAGAAGAGATGACAAAGATGAAGGACAAAGGAAGAAAATCTTAACAAAATGCAAGTATCTTATGTCCATCTAAAAATTTGGATTTATCCAAATTCTTTGTAAAGATATCTGCAAATTGCAAGTTTGTTTGAACATAGTAAAGTGTGATTTCACTATATTCAATAGCTTCATGAATATAATGTTCTGGGATGTCAACATGTTTTGTTCTTCCTTCTTAAGCAGGATTAGAAGCAAGAAAGATGGCTTCTTGATTTTCAACCATCAAGGTACTGCACCTAATGGAAATTTTAATTCTTCAAAGAGATTTCATATCAATTGCAGTTGTTTAGCACATTCTGTCATATCAACATATTTTGCTTCAGTAGATGATAGACGTATGCATTTCTATCTTCTAGAAAGCCATGAAACTATACTATTTGCAAGGAAAACTGCATAACCAGTAGTAGAGCAAGATGTTTCAACATCTCCTGCCCAATCATGTTAGAATAAGTGATTAAACCATTTGAATTGCCTATCTTTTTGTATGTGATGCAAAGTTTAGATGAATGTGATAAATAGCAAACTATATGTATCACCTTCTGCAAATACTCTTCTGATGGATTGGCAGAGAACTGGAATATTTTGATTACTGAAAAAGCAATATCTGGTCTAGTTCCAAGTATAATATATAGCAAGGATCTAATAACAGATTGATAGTGACTTCTAAGCAAAGCAGATGCTTCAATTTTGCTTGGTTTGAGGTCATACCCAGTGGAAAGAGGAACTGAAGTTTCTTTTCAGTTCTCTTGACCAAATCGCTTAATGATTTTATTAGCATATTTGATTTGATCAAGGATGAGAGTACACTTTGTGATCTCTTGTAATCCTTATGCCAAGATATTCTTTGGCTTTTCCCAAATCTCTGAATTTCCAGGTTTTTATGAACAACTTCCTAAAGTGACTAGTTGTGTTCTATTGCTTTAAATGAAAAGTACATCATCTATATAAATGACAATTATAAAAATGTCCATTCCTTAGAATCTGATATAAAATCCTAAATCAGAATAAAGGTATTTGAATCCTATTTTAATGAGATTTGATTAAGCTGCTTGTTCCATTGTAAAGCAGTTCATTTGAGGCCATAGATAGAGCATTGTTGAGTCAACAGACCTTAGATTTCTGGTCTTTGACTTTAAAACCTTCTGGTTGAACTATATACAGTTCTTCATGCAAATCTCTAAATAGAAACTTTGTTTTGAAATATAGTTAAAAAAGCGATAGGCTTTTTTGGGTATATAGTGGATATAAGGAAAAAAAGATAATAAAGCTTCTCTTACTGGGAATGACTCACTGGGATTTGGAGCTAATGGAGTACAAATCAAGAGCTTCTTAGAAGCAGAGAAGGGATGAAAGTTCCTGAACATTGAAGCACATACAGAACAGTCTTTTGTATTCTACAAGAGTCCTTAGAACTACAGAATGAATATAAAAATATATCAGAGCAAAATAGGCCATTGGTAGACTTAAAACATTCAAAGGATACAGTACAATGTCCTGTAGAATAAAGATCTCTTATCTGAATAACTTGTCAAAGTGAAACAGTGCTGTATAGAACAATTCTAAATTACTGAAACATGGAGTGATCTAGACTCTGATCAGGTGATCAGAAGAGCAAATATATGTCATTTAAGTCATATTCTCAATACTAGTACCTCTATTTCCCAATCATTAAGGGCAGCTAGTGAAAGAATAAGTCTAACAGTTTCAAAATGAGTGACTGGAGAAAAGGTTTCTTCATAGTATATTTCAAACATCTGGGTAAAGCATTTGGCTACAAATCAAGTCTTAACTTAATCTCCAGAGTGAATAGCAAACACCCATCTTCCTTTAATGGGTTGACGTCCTTTTGGAAGATCAACAAGATCTCATACTTTTCTATCAAGTAAAGACTTGATTTCATTTTTACAGGCATCATACCAGTCCTTCTGTTGGTTTTCTGGTAGTTTCTATATATCCCTGTATTGTTTTGGTATAATATGATCTTCATATTTGATATTTGGGTAGAAGCAGACTGTCAGTTTGTGGCAAATGCATTGCTACATGAAATGAAAAAGGAGATGAAAAGAAAAAAAAAAGTTCCCTTTTCAGACCAAAAATGCAATAATGAGGATGGAGGTGAGGACAAGGTACATATAGTGGCATGTGGAAAGTAATATAAACCAAGAGATAACAAGGACTGAGTCATTTCAGAACATTACTGTTGGAGCAGATTTCATGCTGAAAAAGAGAAATCAGGTAAAGTGTAATAGTGAAGTGTACAATAAGTGAAGGCTAATTTTATATGGATATAAACTATTGCAGTTGTTCATAGAGAAATGAATGTGAGGGGAAAATGCTGGAATACAGCAATATGGAAAAGGAGAGAAGTCATTTGGCATGTTATCAACTGCTTAAATTTCACATGCACTGTATGTTGAATTTTGTAAGAGAGGATTCAGAGTTGAGTAAAGTGATTTATTTGCTGAAAGCAGCAGTTGATGTGGTGAAAGAGAGTGTAGATTTTGAGGTGGTAGAGTATCATCTGAACAGGGTATGTGGATTGAAAAAGGTGGATGGAAGGGTGGGATTATATTTAAAATTCATAAGGGATTGTTTAGAGGCCATGCTACAGTGTGAGTAAGACTTCTGGAATGTAAAGTTAGAATGACCAGGATGGTGTTGATAAGTTGGAAAAAATTGTATATAAATTAAGGTTGTTTTAGGATTTAAAAGAGTGATTGGAATCCTGAGTATGTTCTCTTATATTTTCTGTAAAAGGTGGATGGATGGAAGGGTATCATAGACTCAAGAGTTTAAATCTTGGATTGATCAAAATTTGTAGTCCAGCAGGCTTTTTTCCTTTTGGGAGAAAGTTACTACCATCTGAGACAGCAGACCTAGTCACCCATATTCTATTGGAACCAAAATACAGAATCCAGATAATGTCATTAAATTTAGATCTAATAGCATCATTGACTTTTCTTCTAGAATCTAATATCAAAAAAATTAGAAGTTGAAGCCAGTCAGAGTAATAAGTGCACTGTTTAAAGTTTTAACTGATAGTCTGTGGCTGCTCTAAAGGAAACAAGTGGTTAATGTGAGTTTGCCACTGATGGTTGCTGCAGAACATGAATTGAACTGAAAAGAAAGAAAGAGCAGAGGAATGGTAAAGGACTTCCTTTGCCTTCCAAGCTCTCAGATATCTGGAGATATTAGTCCAAGTGCCATCACTTGCATTCTTATTATTTTGGAATTTTGCAAGAACATCATAAAAAAATTGATCCATAATAACTTGAATTCTTTTGACAAGAGTTTGATTGCCAGCTGCTCTATCTTGAAAGAATTCTCAAATATCCCTATTTCCACCATCATATTGTGAAAAGTGTTGAACATCTGAATCTCACATTCTTTGAGCAGGGTAAATGTCAATATCCTGCAAGAAAACCTCATTAATATGTAACAAGGGATAGCCATGGGGTTGAAAATTGTTGACATGTAAGGTATGATGTTTAGAGTGATTCAAAGTACAGTGACTCACAAAATTGTCCCAATATTTTGTACTTTTTGAGTGTTTATTGAATAACATGGAAATAACAACAAATACAAACAAATGTTTAATATATCAATGAAAATATTTACTAATGGCTATATAATAATGAAAGAATTATATAGTTTGGACTGAAAACCATAGAGATATATGTGATTCAAAATGAATACTCATTGGAATAATTATGTGAGTATATTATTAATACATCAGAATCTGATGTTCTATCATTTCTATAGCAACTAACAGTTGATGGATTATTACCATAGTGATATTACAGATCATAAAATACTATTTAACTAGGATTTATACTTTTAGAACTTTGTTATTCTTCATGCATCCCATATCTTCTACTCAGAAAGAAAACATTCACTCTTTAACCTCTAATAGCCATTTTATCTGCCAGATTGCCTCTAAAACTGATATTGGAAAGTCTACTATGTTCAGAATACTCAAAGATATTCTTTCTAATCAATTATCTCCTTTATCTGGATGTCCTTCAAAGCTTTCTGCTTACTCTCAACAACCTATCATTATCCAAATCACTATTGGCAAGGCCTCTAATGCTGTTTAGGCCACCAACCATATCAATACTATACTCTCTAATCCAGTTTCCTCAGAAACAGTTAGAAATGTTTTTAGAGAAAATGAATTCAAAGCTGTGGTGAAGAAGAAAAAGCCATTGCTTACTAAAGAGCATAGAAAGAGAAGGATGGACTTTGCTTTGAAGTACAAGAAGTGTACTGTGAAGGATTGAAAAAGAGTAATCTGGTTAGATGAAACTAAAATTAATAGAATTGCATCAGATGGGAGGCAATGGGTATGGAAAAAGGCTGGTGAGAGTTTGATTGAAAGAGAAGTTCAAGGTACAATCAAGTTTGGTGAAGGAAACATCATGGTATAGGGCTGTATGAGTTGGAAGAGTATGGGAAGACTTGCAGAGATTGAGGAAAAGATGAATGCTAAATAATATGTGGACATTTTGGAGAATAACTTGCTATCTAGCATGGAGGAAAGTGGAATTTCTCTAAAGGATCTTATTTTTCAACAAGATAATGATTCCAAGCACACCTCCAAAAGGGCTAAGAAATGGATGGAAAATAATGACATCACCCTTCTAAATTGGCCTTCATAGTCTTCAGATGTCAATTTTATTGAACATCTCTGAAATCATATCAAAAGGGAACTTTGTCAGTATCCAACACAAGCTAAAGAGGTATGGGAGACTTGGGACAGAGTTATAGAGGATGAGAATAAATAAAGCCAAAGGTATATCAAAGGTTGATTGAAAGTATGCCAAAAAGGATTGGAGCAGTGATCAAAGCAAAAGGAGGTCATATCAAGTACTAGAATTATATTTATTATATTTTCAAATGACACTCACATAATTATCCCAATAAGTATTTATTTTGAATTACATATATCTTCATGGTTTCCAATCCAAATCATATAATCCTTTGATTATTACATAGCTATTAGTAAATATCTTCATTGATATATTAAACATTTATTTGTATTTATTGTTATTTCTATATTATTCAATAAACACTCAAAAAGTACAAAATATTGAGATAATTTTGTGAGTCACTGTATATTCTGGATGTGAATTTTTGTGGGTTGAGCTCTAAGTGATAACACTGATAGTCATATGAACATCTTCAAGAGTTAAACCAAAGAAATCTTTGATGGCATTCTCAGAGATTGCTTTATAAACTGAAAGTTGGTAGGTGCTGCTCTGATCCTCAACTATATCACAGATAAAATAGACTCTGATATTATACATGAGATACAATGCTGATAGTCTTTTGGAATGTGCTGACAGGCTTTTATGGCAAGAGCTTTGAATTGTTCTTCAGGATGAGAGAAAAGGCCATTCAGCAGTCAGATTGCAATCTCTCCGAGGCCAACAGTATAATCTAATTTTCTATCACAAGCACTGCTGGTTAAAAGATTCTTGATGATTGTGTGGATCACTGCAAGACAATACTATTTGAAAAGCCTAGCATGTTACAATGTAATGTCTTCTTTCATATTAGAAATGAGTGATGTACCACCACATTTTTGAAGGTATAGATATCAGATATACCCATATTTTTTTTTGATTCCTTATTTAAGGTCCTGCAGGACAGTATGCCCTATATCAGACCTTGTACATACATCAACAAGTACTACAAGTTAAATTTTTTTAAAAACAAACAAGAGTGAATAGTTCTTATTAGGGACAGACAGGTGTAATCTGAGAGGTCTGGATATGGAGCCATGCAAGACCTAGTCTGTGGGAGGTTATTGTTTAAGAAGCAATGCAGTGAGGTGCTTTGCAGATGGGAATCCCGGACTGAGTGGCAGCAAAAGAGGAGGGGTCAACTGCCATATCCTTGGGATAGAAGAAGGGCTTCTGAGAAAAGGTGAGGGTGATATTCACTAGATGGGCCTTATTTCCAAGCAACTGGTCAGCACGACAAAGGTTGCCATTGGAGTTAAAACCAAGATAACCAGGGGCTGAGAATGGTCATCTCACTTTAATCACTCACTCCAAGCCATCAGGGAGAAGACATTGATGGATGGGAATGGTGTAGGGATAGACACTGCTTGAGAACCATCTAGGACAGTGAGGGTGGTCCAGGATTTTCTGGATCCAGGAGAAATAGAGGTGGGCTATGTTCTGGGCTGAGGAGTCAACTGAGATAGAGGGGAAGGGGGAGGGAAAGGGGTGGTGGGCCCTGTGAGGGGTCAAGTGAACAGGGAGCAGTGCAATAGTCCTGACAGTTTGAGAAGAGGGGGGGTAGAACTTCAAGGAGGGGGTGGAAAATATATCTTGATCCCAAGTGAGAGCCCAGAGCTTAGACTGGAGGGAGGCCACTTCCTTATGAAGAGCCTTGACTTCTGCAGAAAGATCCAGAGTGGTGGCAACCAGAGGCTGGGTGGGAGAAGGGGGGGCAGGAAAGGGCACAGGATGGTCATGCTGGTCAGTTGAGAGGGGCAATTTTTGCCTGGTGATGTGGAGGGCCTGCTGGCATAGGTGAACCAGAATGTTATTCTGGTAGAGGTGGAGGATGTCAGGGGAGACCCAGCCAGTGGCAGAGTCGATGTATTAGGAGGTTAAGTGGCCCTAAAAGAGAAAAAGATGGAAGTAAGCCATTGAAGAGCTCTGGGGCTGTCCTTAGGGCAGGAGATTGATATGAAGGGGAGAGTTTGAGCAGTGCCCAACATAGGACCCTTGTGGGGGTCCAAGACCAACCATAGGGGTATTTCACCCACCACTGAAGAACTGGTGGGGGGATAGCAGGGGGGATGAATCTAACAGTGAAATTGTTGGCTGGAAAGTGGTACCAGCACTGGCCCACCCTGGATAAAGGGATGGGGCAAGGGGAATCAACTGAGCAGGTGTGTTTGGAGATGGAGGGTTGAGGGTTGGGGCTTTTCCCATGAGAGAATGGTGGTGGTAGTGGTTCAAGAGGTATAGATACAGTATGCCAATATGACATCTTGAGGCACTGTAATGAGTGTCATTATGCTCTCTCCAAGCTAACTCAAACTTCAATTTGTGCACAACCATTCTAAGTGATACACCCCACTACTTCAGGGGCTTAAGGATCTATTACACACAGGCACAGTGTAGAGGAGCTGGGATCCAGTATGGAAGGTGATTCTGGTAGTTGGAAAGAGTGTTCCAGTGTTCCAAAAGAAATCTAGAATAGAGGCTAAATGGAAGAGTTTGGGGTCAATAGGAAAGTATAGTAGATGTAAGAAAATCAAACTCAACACAAAGCAGTCACAAATACACCCATCAAAGCTAGAACTGCAGTGATGGGGGAAACCACCAAGAGAACTCAACTTGAAGTTCTCTGGCATGATTTATTTGGGTTTATATACTTTACAAGTGTTTGTAATTATGTACAATGTATCTACAGATTGTTCAAGGGTTGTACCCAGAGTATAAAAAGGGTTCTAGCATATTAGTATGCAGGTTATGAACCAGTGTCAGATATAGGGGTTCTATGACAAAGAAAGGTGCACTAGGAGTGTGGGATTCATGTATAAAAATGGAAGGGCATATAGAATGGAAGCATGGGTCATAGGATTTTACTATAGGGTATAGGGTAGTAAAGTGTTTCCAAAGCATTCTGAAAGGGTCTGAAAGGGTTGTTCTGGTTGGAATGCTCAGAAAGGTGTTAGGAATGGATAGGGACTATTATTGGATGTATTGTAATAGTGAAACATATGTATATTTGATGTAGAGTGGCTAGATAGTCTCTATAGGGGTTTTGGTACTTGAGAAGGTGTGCAAATAGTTTGGAAAGGTGGTTCTGGTCCGGAATGGCTTGAAAGGGCCGAAAGGGTGATCAGAAAGTGTAGGAATATTTTGGAAAGCAGAGAAATGGCTAGGAACAATTATAATATGTTTATAGAGGTGTTCCATATGGTATAGGTGTGTAATAAGTGTTCACCCTGGTGAGATGGCTTGTTATGGGTTAGGGTGGGTCAGAATGGTGTGTCAGAACAGTGGTTCCAGTCAGAACATTGGAAGGAAAGTGAGACTTTGGTTATTTATTACAGTATTAGGTTTTTAGTGTTGTTTATATAGTAGAGGATCATAGTGGGGGTTTACCATGTGGAAGTGGCCCATTGTGGGTTGGAATTGGTCAGAACAGTGCATCGGAACAGTGGTTCCAATCAGAATATCAGAAAGAAAGTGGAATTTTTAGTCATATGTTACACTGAGGATGTTATATAAAAATATTGATGTTATCATTGTTTTCTTTAGCCTGGTCATTGGAAGAACCTGTGCACTGGAAGACTATATTGCTTATTCTCTATATATTTTACACCACACTTTCCAATCCTTTAGTCATCAAAACAAGATTGGCTTTCATAGAAGAGAATAAACTCTGGTGAAGTCGGTTTGACACTAATTTTTCTATGGTATAGGCCTACATAGGATACCTCATTTCTTCTTTCAAGGGAGAATCTAAGATCAGTGAACTTGAAAAGATGCATAATTTGGTTGATATAGAATGTTCTCTTCTTAAGTAATTTCTTGATGGTCTTTCCATCTATAGAGAGAAGACAATGCTGTAGTAGAGTTTGATGACTGACATCAAGTCAAGTGGTCATATGGTTCATCTTTCCAAATTCCAGAGTGATATTAACCTTTTAGTTATTCATTTCAATCTTTTCAAGATCAAGGCATTAAGTAAACTTTTCATGTGCCAGAGTGTGATCCATTTCATGCAAAGGGTCATAAACTGTTGCACTTTTCCATTTATAAAGTTAATGGACAAAGTATGCATCATGGAAGTATGGTTGCAGTATGTCCAATTTTTGTAGGTGTTATTTGCTGAAAACATCTAGAAGCATGACTGAAATATTCAGGGAGTCTTTTTGAATTTGACCCTTTTTATTTTTATAAAGGCTGAGGGCTGCCAAATAGCTAATGGAAAGCCATTGTGTCAAGATGCTGGAATCAATGGCCAAAGACATTCATCATATATTTTCCTCAGATCTTCCAAAGGTATTGCTTTGGAGTCATCTCTCTTAAACATGCAAGGGAAAAAAATCCAAATAGTGGATCAAGTTGAGACCTTTCCAAAAGCAAAATTTAGAATCTTATATATTTGAATCATGATTTGTTGGTTCTAAATTGATTACTGAATGTAAATGATGCATATTGGAAAGGAAAGATAAAACATACATTATGATAAGCCATGCCTAAAGAATGATTGTTGTTCTTAAGAGTCAACTAGAATGGTGAAATCAGACATAGCTCCACATGCTGAATGTAGGAAAGATCCCAAAAGATGCCTATCATCAAGTTGAAATCACATATAACTAAATAATTTTCATAATTTGGTATGTTCTGGCATGCATTCAGAGTGATATGCCTGTCTGTTTATACCCCCCTTGAGGTGAGCATGCCTAGCAAGAACAAATCTAGAGAATGCTATGGCTGCAGTGACTTTATTTTTCTCAGTTGTCATTTTATGAAGATTTATAAAGAATAAATTAGCCTCATCACAATATACTTTAAAGCTGAGCTCAATTGCAT
>JBBPUN010000528.1:0-11936 GCA_038094715.1 Heimioporus punctisporus | reverse complement strand
ATAAATCATGCCAGAGAACTCCAAGTTGAGTTCTCTTGGTGGTTTCCCCCATCGCTGCAGTTCCAGCTTTGACGGGTGTATTTGCGACCGCCCCGTGTCGAGTTTGATTCATTTACATTTCCTATACCTTACTATTGACATTACGACCCCCTTTTACTTAGTTATCACTCTAGATCCTTCCAGAACCTCGGAACTCCGGAACCCTCTTTCCGACCACTGAAATCGCCCTCCGTGCTAGGTCCCGGCCCCTCTGCACTGCACCTGCGTGTATCGGGTCCTACAGCCCCTGAAGTAGTGGGGTGTATCAGTCTGCATACCATTTTGACCCCTCTTTTCTTCTGCTCAGATTGATTACACTGACCGATTCAACTCGAAAACTCATTACGAGTCGCCGACGATGACCCCTTCGGTCTGAATACCCCTCAACAGGTTGGATCGACGTTACTTTGTATTTTTGGCACGTTTTCTACATTATTTTTCCATTATCTTCATTTTCGCCTCAGTCGAGCTCACTCAGCAACTCAAAGTTTCATAGTGTCGATCCAATTATAATCAGCCGATGGCTTGTTGACAGGTAGATTTCCGATCTTACTCCCTACCTCATCTCTTCCTTTAGCCCCATTCACTTTTGTTTTGCCGATACATTCAATATACAGTCTGGGGTGTGCCCTGGACTATAAATTTGTATTCAGTGGAACAATAAACATCTTTCCACATCCCCTTCACACTACGGCCCTCCGAGAGTCAATCCCAGCCCTCTGTCTTTTGTAAAATATTACTGAAACTTCTCCATTGTCGTCGCTAACATCCCTGGCATCCACCTCTGTCGGTCAGGCATGGCCGGCAACCTCTTCATCCCCTCAATCTCTCTCAACTCGTCACTTGACCCAGCGGGCGCCTGTTACAGTTTTCTCCATTTCCTCTTCTATTCTCATCCTATCCTATCTTCGTCCTTCCTATAACATCGTCTTTGGCATGCCACTTTATTCCTTCAAATACATTCACCTTCTAATCTTCATTGGCTGCCCCCATATTATGATTCTTCTCACTTAGTCATTTCCTCTTTGTCTTGATCCGCTTTCGCTTCCTTGGACAGCCCCTCCACAGTAACATCTGTCATCGTTGCTTAGTAGTTTCCTTCTTCCATATTCCATAGGGTTCTATGCTTATGCGTCCCTTAGTATATATACCAGCTGCCCTGTACTTTACATTCTCATTCTCGATCTGCGCAATCTAGCATCACTCTTGGGTCACCTTAGTCTCTGAGTATCCCTGAGTCTCACCTCCGCTTTTCTCAAAGTGTATAGTCCCATTGACCATTCCCTGAATGTACAGATCCTCCCTCTGGCTGAGTCGTACCTCTTTGTGAGTGTCCTGCCAGTAGGTCAGCTTTCGATCGATCCCTCAAGAGAACACTCCGTGTAACAGCGCCAATTATTGTCACTGCAAGTGTTGGCCTTAGGCAACTTGCATTATTGCCTTACACGTTGTCTATCTGGCAGGTCACAGCCTTTGGCAACCTACCTCATCGTTATCTACCTCCTTCATCGTTCATCGGACAAGTCACAGCCTTCAGCAACTTGTCACATCGTCATTTCTGTCCTCTTCCCTCTGTCAGACTAGTCTCGGCCTTCGGCCACTAGTCCCTTCATCTCCTTTACTCTTCATCAAACTAAAAGCTGTCAAGTGCAGTCCCTTTCTTGACTCTACAAAGGTCTACTCGTTACAGGGTCCCTTGGGAGAACAAATTGCGTTCCCCTTTTCACAACTACACTATGGGAGGTAGGGACTAACCATCTCAGCCTCTTCTAGTATTCTTCAGTGTGGAATCCTATGGAAGGGGATGGAATGGGAATACTAAGCATAGATGACAGACTATGCTGTGGAGGAGGCTGTCCATGGAAGTTTTGAGAGAAATGGACTAAAGAAAATATTAAACAATGATAAGAGAAATATGAGGGAAGCCTATGATGATGAAAAGGTGTGAATAGTTATAGGCCAAAATATACATGCCAAGAATACGATGGTAAACTGGTTTCAATGAGGAGATGACGATGATAGTTGAAGAAAGAAAGAAAACCATGACACCTTCCTCAGAATCTTCTGTGGTGACAACCCTACTTCCTGGGCTGAAAAGCTATCCCACACAGAATTTACACACAACCACCACCCTCATTCTACCACTGGGAAATCCCCATTCTTTCTCATGATGGGTTACAAACCCCAAGCACTCCCCATGGTCTTGCCAAAATCACACATCCCTGCTGTGGAAGACCATCTCAAAGCCCTGATCCAAGCCAGAGATGAGGCCCTAGCTGCTCATGAACTCGCTAGACAGGTGATGAAATCCAGACACCGTGAGAAGTTCACCCCCTTCTCCAAAGGTGACAAAGTCTGGCTCGAAGCTAGAAATCTCAAATGAACTACTCATCCCAAGTTTGCACCAAAATGAGAAGGGCCTTTTACCATCACCAAAATCCTATCAACCATCTCATACCAACTGCACCTCCCAAAAACCTGGATAATCCACCCCATCTTACATGCCTCACTTCTCATCCCTTACCATGAGAATGAAATACACAGAAAGAACTTCCCAGCTCCTCCTCCTGATCTCATTGAAGGAGAAGAAGAATACAAAATAGAACAGATATTAAGACATTGTGGGATGGCAGGGTCACAGCAATACCTAGTCCGATAGAAGGGATACTCAGCCAAAGAAGACTCTTAGCAAACTGAAAAAGACCTCAAAAATGTGAAGGAAGCTCTAGACGAATACAAACTCCTCCATCCAAAAGCATTCCCTCATCGAAAATGATCAGCCACCACTCTACCTCTCCCACTCTGATCGGAAATACCTCCCCAATGCCCTCTTCCATCAACTTGATCAACCCCCATCCAATCATCCTCCCTGCCTGGATTTCCCTCAGTGATGAATCTCAATCAACATCCCTAGTCATCTCACCTGTCCCACTGCCTGTTCCACCACCTCCAGCTCCTGTTCTCTCCGTTGACCTTCCCTCATCCACCTTTGCTCCAGTCAACCCCCTCACTGATGAAAAGACCCTGGAACTGCTCATCTATGTCACCAGCCCTGTCCTTGAAGCGCCTGTTTATTCCCACCTTGACATGGACTCCCCCCTCTCACTTCTTTACCACTCTTTCAGATACTTGGAACATCTAGCCATCATCTTTAACAACCCTGCCATGGCCCAAGCACAATCCCACCACCAGATCACCAAAGAAACCTATCAGGTACTCCATCACAACCTGCTTGAAGGAATGCACCAGCTAGATGCCCTCCCTTTCTTTTGTGAACTAGATCATTACTCCCAGCAACTTGAACCTCTCTACCTGGACACCATTGATCCCCCCACTACCACCCCTTCAGCCTCATCATCCCCTATTAACTCAGCTGAAGAATGAGCCTTGACAGCTGCCAATGAACAGGCTGCTCAGAACTTCCCTAGAGACCCTCTTCCCTCTTCTCATCCTCGTTTTCGACAGACCTGTTTTTCCTGCCACAACCTGGATCATACCCAAGTCAACTGTGCTGAGTTCAGGTGTTCCATCTGCCGTTATCTGGCCCCAGGACATATTTGCTGACACTGCCCAGAAAATCCCAGGAATCAGCTGTCACAGCAAAGAAGACCAAACAGAAGACGAGGACAAATTCATTATACCCTCTCTCCCTCCTTTTATGATACTTTCGATGCTGATGTGGAACCCAACTTGACTGGATCTCCGGGATGGGGCAGAGATTTCTAGGTACATCTCACTGGTAGTTTTGATCTACAACTGGGGTAATGTTATGATTCAACTCACTACTATGGACCCCCTTTCTTTTCTTAGACTTTCCCTTACCCTTCTCATATGATTACCATTCCTATTCCCATCAATACACCTCCCTGACATGGACATTTCCATAGATACTGTTATGACCATTTGTGGGTAGTGATGAGTCATAGACCTCGATGAAGGTTCTGTGGCTATATGACGTGCAGGGATTGCAGCATCAGAGTCAAGTGTAACAAGAAAGTGCTCTTCAGCAGTAAGGCAAGACTGTCAAAGGAATGAGACAAGGTGTATTTGGGTAAATACAAGGTAGACCTTGCTTGGCCTTTACAGGTTAAGTATCTATCGTTTATATACTGAGAGGAGGTGATATGAGAAAGGAAACATCTTTGGGAATGTATGTGTCAGGGAGGCATATCAATGGGAATAAGAATAATAAGCATATGAGAAGGGTAAGGGAAAGTCTAAGAAAAGAAAGGGGGTCTGTAATAGCAAGTTGAGTTGTAACATTACCCTGGTTGTAGATCGAAACTACCAGTGAGATATATCTAGAAGTCTCCACTTCGCCCAGGGGATCCAGTCAAGTTGGCTTCTGCATTGGTGTCAAAGGTGTCATGGAAAGAGGGAGAGGGAGTATGGCAAATTTGTCCTAGCCTTCTATTTGGCCTTCTTTGCTGTGACGGCTGATTCCTGGGATTTTCTAGGCAGTGTCGGCAAATATGTCCTGGGGCCGGGTGATGGCAGATGGAACACTTGAACTCAGTGCAATTCACTTGGATATGGCCCAGATGGTGGCAGGAGAAACAGGTCTGAGGAAAATGAGGATGAGAAGAGGGAAAAGGATTTCTAGAGAAGTTCCAAGCAGCTTGTTCATCAGCAGCTGCCAAAGCTTGTTCTTTGGCTAAGTTAATGGGGGATGATGAGGCTGAAGGGGTGGTAGTGGGGGGATCACTGACATCTGGGTAGAGAAGTTCAAGTTGCTGAGAGTAACAATCTAGGTCTCAAAAGAAAGGGAGGGCATCTAGTTGATGCATACTTTCAAGCAGGTTGTGATGGAGTACCTGATAGGTTTCTTTGGTGATCTGGTGGTGGGGTTGTGCTTGGGCCGTGGCAGGGTTGTTAAAGATGATGGCTAGATGTTCCAAGTATCTGAAAGAGTGGTAAAGAAGTAAGAGGGGAGAATCCATGTTGAGATGGGAATAAACAGGTGCTTCAAGAACAGGGCTGGTGATGTAGGTGAGCAATTCCAGGGTCTCTTCATTGGTGAGGGGGTTGACTGGGGCGAAGGCAGATGAGGAAAGGTCGACAGATAGAACAGGAGCTAGAGGTGGTGGAATGGGTAGTGGAACAGGTGAGACAACTGGGGATGTCGATCGAGATTCATCACTGAGGGGAATCCAGGCAGGGAGGATGATTGGACAGGGGCTGATCAAGTTGATAGAAGAGGATGTCAGGGAGGTGTTTCCAACTAGAGTGGGAGAGGTTGAGCAGCAGCTGGTCATTTTCGATGAGGGAATGGTTGCTTGACCTCTTCACTCATAGTTTGAAGATGCTTGGCTTGCTCATAATACTTGTTAAGAAGACTACAAAACTTTAAAAGATCTAACTATACTAATATAATAACATACCCTTCATATTTGCACTTGATCCATTCACCTGCAGCAACAGAATTGATAGTGTGATGGTCTGGAAGAACACTGGCAGCAATCCTCTGATAGACAGTAACTTTACTATTGCCACTAGTTCTCTATCATATTTCAAGTGTTACAATGGCTGATCAGAGCAAGTTAGGTTATGATATGACTTACCTCTCCCTTCTTCCACTTCCCTAGGAGCACAATTCAGTTTTCATTCCATTCAATCTCCTCAAGCAGTTTCCAAACCATGACTTCAGACCATGTAACATGTGGAATGAAGGCTGGAGGTGGCTTCTTCAGGTGTGCCATGTACTTGGCTATTCATAGGTGAATCAGTGACTACTGAGTTTTGAAGTACTGAACAGCAAGATGGGTAGAAGGAGTGGACAGCAACAACATGTTTGCATGAGGTCATATTATGTAATATTTGACCTACTTAACATGGGGGTCATTGTTACGTCTGTTGGTCAAATGTAGAACTCGATAAGGTCTGATGCAAAGGGTCAAGGGTTCAGGGTAAGAATCGTACCCATAGTATTTGGTAGAGTTTGAGTGAGACCTTTTGACGCAATAAAATGGTTGCTGGCAAGGTCAAGAAGCATTTCAAAGCAACACTATAAGGCTTTTTGTGAAGACAAGGTCCTTTATTCAAGGAGGAGTTACAAGGTTTACTAGAGCTAGGCTCGAGTAGATCAAGATTAGAAAGAAAAGAGGGATGTGCCAGCAAAAGGGTATATATACCCAAAAAGACAAATATGTGCAAATGGGTTAAGTAATACAAGATGGAACTTGGTAGAACATGGTGGAAGAGATGACTAAGCAAGTAGGTGTATGTGAGAAAGACCGAGATGGGGAAGGAATTAGTCATCAAGAAAAAGGAAAGACGAGTCTGATAAAGTTGTAACAATACCCCCCAACTACAGGTGAAGTACCTACTGAACCCTATATCCTTACAAATCCAAGTATCCTTCAGAAGGAGAACTGGTCACATTGGCCCAGGCAGTTTCGTCCCAGACATCGTCAGGAGGGGTAGGCGAGCGTCATTGGGGAGAGGGATAGTGTCGACGAGTAGGTGGGTAAGTGGGTCTCATCCAAGCAGTAAGAGGTCTGGGGCGGGTACGAGTAGCTGGGTCAGGAACACGTCATGGTTGAGAGGAGGAGTTGGAGGAGTGAGAGGCAGCCGATGCCAAGGATGAGGATGATGAAGTGGGAGAAGAATGGGGTGTTCGTCGTGCAGGACAGAATTGCTGGATATGACCTGGTGCCCATTGAAGGCAAAGGGGGCATTGGTATACCCTGCAGTGAATATGTGTGTGCCCAAGGCACCGGCATTGGAAACATGCCTCGTTATACCTAGGATGAGAGGAATCAAGTTGTCAATTTCCTAGGAAACCTGACCACCAAGCATCTACTCTTGCTAACATTCGTTCTTCGTCAGTATGGATGGGAGATGAAAAGACAGAGGGAGTGGAGGGGATGGACACAGCGTTGGGGCCAGCTTGGTGCATTACATTGTTCAGGTCAGTGACGTAGCAATCGAGTTCATCGAAAAACTCCCCCATCTCTAACTGATAGATGAGGATATTTAGCTCCCCTTGGATCTGAGCTCACACGTTGGCTACTAGTTCTCCTAAGAAGGCAGAGTCTGCGTTATTAGAGAGGGCAAGGGTATTGGCTATGATAGCAAGCCTTTCATTTTGGAGGAAGGCATTGTATACAGCGAGGATGGGGGATCCCATGTCGACGTGGGCAGAAAAGGGGCAAGCAAGGTGGGAGTCAGTAAGGTGACCATATGCTCGGGAGAGGTAGGTGGCGTCAGGGAAGTCATCCCTAAGCCTGTGGGCATAGAGTGGTTCGTCAACAGCAGAGACGGCGGGGGAGGAGGGGGTGTTGGCGACAGAAGTGGGAGGTAAGTACTCAGCGACTGGGAGTAGGTTGTCGGGGTTCAGTACGAGGTCATCATTGGGGGTGGAGGCACGAAGACAGTAGGTGAGGGCCATGGTAAAACTACAGTAAAGAATAAAGAGGTGAATGGAAAGTCGAAGGTGGGAGTAGAAGTTAAAGAGGGAAAATTTTTGGATGAAGTCTTTTATAATCAGAAAGAATGTCAGTGGCATGTGAGAATTCCTTTTTGGGAAGCCAAGAATCTTCTTCAGCAGTATACCCCTTCCACCTGACTAAGAAGGAACGTTTTGATGGGGTACCTCAGTGGCGTAAGATCTTTTCTATTTTGTATTCTTCTTCTCCTCCTATTAGGTCAGGGGGTGGAGCGGGGAAGTTTGGTCCATGTGTGGCGTTCTCCTGATAATGAGAAAGAAGAGAGGCATGGAAGATGGGGTGGATTTTCCATGTTTTAGGGAGCCAAAGTCAGTAGGTAATTGGAGATAAGACTTCAGTGATTAAGAAGGGTCCTTCCCTTTTTGGGGCGAATTTTGAGGATGTGAGAATGCATTTCAGGTTTCGTGCTTCTAGCCACACTTTATCTCCTTTAGTGAATGGGGTGAAGGATTTAAAGTTTCGGGCTTTCATGGTTTGTCTGGCGAGTTCGTGTGCAGTGAGGGCTTCGTCCCTGGTTGCAATAAGGGAGGAGAGTCTAGATTGTACTGCAGGAATGTTTGTTTCAGCAATGATGGTGGGGAAGGAGTGTGGTTTGTATCCTAGCATCAGGAAGAACGGGGATTTTCTGGTGACGGAATGAGGGCAGTGGTTGTGCGCGAATTCAGCATGGGAGATGAAGTCGGCCCATGTGGTGGGGTTGTTATGGCAGTAGATTCGGAGATAGGTTTTGATCTCTTGGTTTACCCATTCAATTTCGCCATCAGATTGGGGGTGATAGACAGTGGAGAGGTTAAGGGAGTATTTGAGAAGTGAAGCCAGTTCTTTGGCGAAGGCTGAGGCGAACTGTGAGCCTCTGTCAGAGATGATTTTGTTGTAAAGTCCAAAGTGAAGGTAGACTTTATGGAAGAAAAGATTGGCTATGCCTTCAGCAGACATGGTTTTTGTGGTAGGGCAAAGAATTACCCCCTTAGTAAGACCATGGTCGACCACAACCAATAAGGAGTCAAAGCCAGAAGAGAGAGGGAGATCAGTGATGAGATCACAGGAGATTTGCTGGAAGGGGCGTGTGCAAGAGGAAGGAATGGGGGTGAGCGGAGGGGTGGTGGGTGTTACGATTTCTCATTTCTTCGTCTACTTTTGGACTTATCATTTTCTTTTCATCTACGATGACTAATCGTTCTATCACCTTCCGGTACCTTCTGTCACTTGCTTAGTCATCGTTTCCTCCACATTCTATGAACTTCTCTTTGCTTACCTCATTTGTTTACCTATGTTTGACCTTCAGGGTATATATACCCTTTCATCCCATGTCCCCTCCTTTCTCTTTAACCTTGATCTACTCGAGTATCCCTCTTGTAGTTTATACCTTGAATCCATCTGCCTTCTTAAAGGCTTAACTCCTTGACGTCTGGACGTACGCTTGAATGTTCTGCTTGACCTTGCTAGCAACCATACTGTTGCGTCATAGGTCTCTCTCTCTGATCTCTCTCCTGGTAAACGTTCACATTATAGAACCCTTGACCTTGCACCACAGACTTATTTGAGTTTTACGTTCTATCTTCGAACGTAACAAAAGATCAAGGTTCTCTTGACGGGCTACCCTTGTAGTACTGCCCACCATTTCATCCCCACCTACTGCGTGGCGACCCAACCTTAGTACCTCTGACCACTCTGAACCTGAATCCTCGTCCTCCTCCCCTTACGAAGACTCCTCTGACGTCGAAGTTCACACTGAACCAGACAACACTCGACTACTCTCCAACCAACTCTCTACCTCTCTGACCATCCCTCGTGTCCCCACACCACCATCACCCACCCCCGTCTCTAGGGCATTTCCATTCGGACCACCACCCATTCACAACCCTTTACCACCGTTGATCCACACATTTCCCCCTCGACCGCCAACTCCCACTATGACCACTAAACCCACCGAACTCTGCCTTGGAACCCCCAAACCCTTTAACGGCAACCCAAAGAAAGCTGAGGCATGGCTCATCACCGTGCAATCCTACCTCCTAGTCAATGAGGTGGTCTATGACACTCCAGACAAAAAGATCACTTACACTCTCTCCCATATGACTGAAGAACCCGCGGCCACCTGGGCTAATACCCTCAGGCGCAACGCCTTTTCCCTCACCACCCCGTCCTTCAGAACATGGATAGACTTCATCTCCGCCTTTAATAAGGCGTTCAAAACTCATGATACTAAGAATGATGCCATCTCTTGGCTCACCACCACCACCATCTCGAACGGAGCCCAGCTTAATGAATATCTAGCAGAGTTTCAAAACAAAGTCGCCCTCTCTGGCATTCATGAGGATTCAATCCTCATCAACCTCCTTGCAGCTGGCCTCCCTCGTTGCCTCATGGAACGAATCTACTCCATGGATACCATCCCCACCACTATTAAGGAATGGTACAACAAAGCCATCCACTTCCAAACCATGTATAACCGGACCAAAGAACTCGGAAGTCGTACTCACCAAACCCAAACTCGCCTCCTTACCCACACAACCACCTCCTCGTCCACCCCCACTAAGGATCCCAACGCAATGGATGTTGACGCCGTCCGCGTCCCCAAGCTAACTGCTGACAAACGTAAGCGCTGTGTAGCTGAAGGACTCTGTTTCCGCTGCCGAAAGAAAGGGCACCTCTCTTCGGCATGCCCTGCATTCCCTGCTAACAGGAACCCCAAAGCAAAACCACCTAAAGACAAGAAAGTCCAGAAGGTGGTACAACCCGAAACAATCCCCGACCTCATCGAAATTGAAGACAAAGACGAGGAGACCACCGAGGCAAAAATAGCTAAGGTGTCTACCATGGATTTTTGAAAGGAGGGGTCAATTTGATGCAGACTCTCTCCTCTATTCATGTATTTGTAGCCGACTTAACCCAGAAAAATATACACCTTCCCCTCTCAATAGTCGCGTCTACCTCTGCATGCAAAGCCATCAAAACCACCGCCCTCATTGACTCCGGAGCCGACCTGTGCTGCATAGACTGGGACTTCGTCAATAAGCACAAGCTGCCTAAAGAACGACTCTCCGAATCCATCCCCGTTGTTAATGTCAACAACTCCAAGAATAAAACAGGGAGGATCAAATTCACGACCACCCTGTTCCTCCAAATCCAAGGCCTTCACCAGAGGGTCAAATTCTATGTCATGAACTGTGGCAGCAGTAACCTTATTCTAGGGATGTCGTGGTTGAAGAAAACCAACCCGCTCATCGACTGGAAAACCAAAACTATATCTATCTCTACTAAACTCGACGAAACCCCATCAAACAACCTACCCTTCCATGACGAACGGCAACAGGCCGCCAAGCTCGCTCCACCCCCACCCCCTCTCCCCCAGGTAGTCCGACACATTAACACTGATGTAGTCCACGACGAAAAACTCTATGACTTCCTGGACTGCCAAACCATGGGACACTTCCACCCAGATGTCAACCTCCTTCAATACCGATGTAACCGGATTATCAAACACAGAGCTCGCTTTCAATATATCACCCCTGCTGTCATCTCCGCCTTCACCACTGCCACTAAACTCGCTATTGATGCAGAGAAAAGGAAACCTCCCCCCAAACTCCCTAGTGAATTTGCCATGTTTTCCTCTGTCTTCACCAAAGAATCGGCCGACCACATTCCACCATCTCGCCCTTATGACCATGCCATCCATCTCGACGACTCCTTCTCACCGAAAGTAGGCAAGATATACCCTCTTACCGAAACCGAGCGGAAAGCCACTGAAGATTTCATCGAGGAGAACCTACTCACTGGAAAGATACACCCCTCCCAATCCCCCCAAGCTTCCCCTTTTTTCTTCGTAAAGAAGAAGGACGGTAAATTGCGACCCTGCCAGGACTACCGATATCTAAACGAGCACACCATCCGCGACGCATATCCCCTACCTCTCATCTCCGACCTCATAGATCAGCTCAAGGGAGCTCGACTCTTCACAAAATTCGACGTGAGATGGGGTTATAACAATGTCCACATCAAGGAAGGCGACCAATGGAAAGCTGCCTTTATCACCCACAAGGGAATCTTCGAACCAACCATGATGTTCTTTGGGCTCACCAACTCCCCAGCCACCTTCCAACGGTTTATGAACGACTCCTTCCATGACATGATTGCCAAAGGGTGGCTCGTCATCTACATGGATGATCTCCTCATCTTCTCCCCAGACAAGAAAACCCATGATGAACGAACTAAATGGGTCTTGCAACGAATGGAAGAATTAGACCTCCACCTCAAACTAGAGAAGTGCACCTTCGCAGCCTCAGAAGTAGACTACCTAGGCATGATCGTAAAACCAGGCCAGTTAGCTATGGACCCAGTTAAACTTGCGGGGATCGCCGACTGGCCAACCCCCCAAAAATTGAAAGATGTCAGATCCTTACTAGGTTTCTCCAACTTTTTTAGAAAGTTCATACCCAATTTCACCTC